>WOXC01004081.1:0-112400 GCA_011680675.1 Gymnobelideus leadbeateri
AGATGGCATATAATTAAATGTTAGACTGTAGTTTAAACACAAAGTCCTAGAGGAATTCAGAGAAAAGAGAAATCAATTGAGGGTGACAAAGGGGAAAGGAATAAGCAATTATTAAGCACCTACTATTGCCACACACTGTGCTAAACACTTTTACAAATATTATCTCATTTGATCCTCACAACAATATACTGAGGAGGTAGTCAAATAAGGTTCCTGGTGGAGGTGGGATAGTAGCTGAACTTGATAGGATTTGCATTCAATTTATAAGAATTCGATTTATAGGGGGGCAGCTAGGTGGTTCAGTGAATAGAGCACTGGCCCTGGACTCCGTAGGACCTGAGTTCAAATCTGGCCTCAGACACTTAACACAAAAAAAAACAAAAACAAACAAACAAAAAAAACACAAAAAATTAGCCATGTGACCTTGGGCAAATCACTTAACCCCAACTGCCCTCCAAAATAAACCAAACAAACAAACAAAAAAAAGAATTCAATTTATAGACATACATAAACACATGCTCTGTGTTTTCAGGAACATGGAGACTGATTAATGTCAGATCAGCCTGTAATCCCATTCATCCTCTCTGTTACCAGATATTAAGGGCTGGGACCTGGAATTAGGGACCAAAGTTTTACATATACTCAAAGTTTTGAATTTTAAAAACCCATCCATTCTTGTGCTAATGGAGAAACTATAGGTTATACAAATTAAACTCAGCCCTGACCAGAGAAGTGAATGTCAAAGCTTGGATGGTTCTGTCCCTTTACAGAATCTCTGGAAGCTGTGACAAGTTCAAAGACACCGCAGTGTTTAGTTCAGTAAGGGTTTATTGAATGCTTGCTATTTATTGTATGGCTAGCCTTGGAACAGTGGTATGCTATTGGGAATAGAAAGGTCTCTAAGACTAGGTTCCTGCCCTCAGGGAACTTCTAGTCATGTAGGAGAGACCATAGGAACACACTTTGGAAGCAAAGAACATCCACACAAATGAGGGCATTTCCTTGAGTACAATCAAGACAGACTGTCATTGAAAGACCACAACTCCTTCAGCTTCTCCATGCTGCATTGTACAGATGCACAGAGAGGAGGTCAGTGAAATAAGAGTTCAGTTTCAGTTGTGGTGGTTTCAGGGAGCAGGTGAAGCCTGAGCTGGACTTTATTTTTGTGACAATGACATTCACTCACATTTACAGACTGTCTTGTCATTTGCAAACACTTTCCTCAAAACAATCCAGTGAGCAGCTGGGCCAAAGATGGTTACCTTTATTTTACAGATGAGGAAACTGAGGCTGAGAGAGGTGATTTGACTTACTAGAGTGCACACAAATAATAACATGACAGAGCCTGGTTTCAAACTCAAGTCTTCTGCCTCCAAGACCACTCCACAAAGTTTTTCTCTACTACATTGTTAGGCTAGTCTGGCAATCATAAGCTGAGTCACAGAAGTGGGCAGGAGGATGGGCTCCCTGTGAGTAGCCTGGCTGGGGCTACTTGTGAACCAGGAAGTTGGGAGTGGGGGTGGGGCCTGTGGCACTTGCATTAGTTATCTTGCACTTGTTGCATCATCTGAAGACTGGCAATGTTCCTTGCCCTTTCGCTAAAGCCATGATCATAAGGCCTCTTAGCCATAGGGAGCCGAAGGCAAGCCTGCAGTGAGGAAGCCACAGATGTTTGCCAAGCAATGGGGAAATAGTGCCTTTACCCTCCCCACCCCCTCCCAGCTCTTCCCCATTAACGATGCCACCAAGTGTTGTTCCTTTCCTTTGGAATTCATTTCATGACACCAGCGGCATGGAAACATCTGCTCCCTCCAATCCAGACCCGCAATTTGAATAAATTATCCTGATCTGGCAGCAGCCTATTATTAATGGCTCGAGTTTTATAAGATGCTTTAGTTTAATAATACTGTAGCTCACTCTGGCACTTCTCCCAGATATTTTTATATTTTGTTCCTCCCCCCTTGCCATTCCCCCTGCTCCCCATCACCCCATTACTCCCCCAATGGCCTCTCCTTCTCCCCGTCTCCACACCCTCACAGTTGCATGCCTCTGCCACCTGCTAGGTTTGTCTGTGAATACTCTGGGCACATGAATTGTTTGGGCCCCCAGAGTCCCTTCAATCAAACCCACACCCAGCTGTTTGGCCAGGGCCTGAGACCTGTCCTAGACAAACCAAAGTTGCATGTGTCCTCTGGATCCAACTCCTCTGAGGAGCATGCAGCCACCTGTCCCCTGGATGCCCCCCTTCATTCCTGGGAAGAGAGGAGTTGTATTCCCCCTCCTTCTCCAGCATCTCTCCCACCAGCTAATGACGCAGCGCATCTCCTAGCCCAGCTAATACCGGCCGTTTGTCAAATGCCACACTGGGGGCCGGGACGGCACCGCAGCCCTTCACGATGATCAATTGGCACCAGCCCAGCCGGGTGATCCATCTCTGTTCTAAAGAGCCTCCTCTAATTGCCCCGTTAGGCTGGGCCCAATTTGGCCACCTTCCATCTCTTCCAAGTACACCCCAACCAAAAAGATATGGGGGGGCAAGAAGAAGGGAGCAAACAGAAGGATTGAGTGGGAGATCAACATGATGAGGTTATCCTAGAATCTTAATCTTCCTCACCCACTCCCTTAAAAAGTAACCCTAAACTGCAAGTCATTAGAACATCGCCATGGTGGGGGGAAAGAGGGAGGGGAAAGGAGAAAGGAATCATAGCTTCCGAGAAAGCTAAAAAGCTGGAGAGGTGAAAGGGAATCTAGTCCAATATATATGCATATACACTTTGCAGATGGGGAAAACTGAAGGAAGTCCATGAAGCCAAGGGACTTTTCCAAGGTCATATAGCTAGTTAGTTGCACATCTGAGACTTGAACCCCAGGTCTTTTGACTCCCAGACCTATTGCTTTATCTGCAACCTGCTCACCACAACATTCTCACCATTCAGGGTAGCTCAGAATGCACTCTCAGAATTTATGTATGGGAATAATTGCACCAGAAGGGGAAAGGGGAAAAAATGAGACAGGTACAGGAGAATAGGGGAAGAGGGTTGGTGAGGTGAGACAATTGGTGACAGCCTCCAAGTCTCTCCAGGGGTATTATTCAGCAACCAACTGATCAGCTGAGAACCAAGAAAGGAAGTCAGACTTGCCAAAAAAAGAGGTTAGCTCCAGGATGGGGAATCCTCTCAGGAGGGCTACATGCTCTCCAGGAAGAAAAGCAAGGATTTGAGAACTTAGGGGTGGAGTACACTCATCCATTTGTCTAATAACAACAAACAGATAGTGATGTTCCTGGTAGAAAGGGAATGGATAAGATTATCCCTATCTACTCATCCAAGAGACTTTTATAGGACAAGAAGCTCTGATTGGCCTTTACTCCAGACCAGGTGAGGGTCCCTTTTCATAAGAGTACTAAATGGGAGCTATGGGGGAAAGAACCTGGAAATTAAAAAGAGATACCTTGACAAAGATGGTGACCGCTCTGCTCCTTGGGGTAGCAGAATGTTGATTTGCATCTAGCTATTTGTTGCATCATTATCTTGATCTTGTTATTGGTTTATTAATTTTCTCATCCACTTATAACATTTCTGAGCCCCCATTGTGTTCCTGAGTGCTGAGGGATAACAACTAAAACCCATCCTTCAAGGACTAACTCTAAACCCCACCTCTTCCATAAAGCCTTCCCTGGCTATTTCAGGCTACAGAGATGTCTCTCTCTTCTGCCCTCTTGCAGTATTCACAGACTCGGGGCAAATCACCTAAGCTCTCTGGGCTTCAGTTTCCTCACATGTAAAAGTGAATTGGATAAGGTGTCTACCAACATCCTTTATAGTTCTAAATCTATGACCCTATGATTAAACCTCACAGCCTGCCATTTAGTCATTTAGCATCTTGGAGAGTCCTTTAACCCAGTGTTGTGTGGGAATTTGCCTCCTTAGTTGGTATAATATAAAGAACCCTAAAAGGTGGCTTCAAAGACTTGATTTTTAATCCTGCAGCCATTAACTAGCTGTGTGACCTGGAGCAAGTAATTTCATTTCTTTCCCTCATCTGTAAAATGAATCACTTAACCCTGTTTTCCTCAGTTTCCTCATCTGTAAAATGAACTGGAGAAAGAAATGGCAAATATTTCAGTATCTTTTGCCAAGAAAATCCCCAAATGGGATCATGAAGAGTCAGATACAATTGAAACAATTGAACAACAAAAAAATGAAGGGTTGGACTTAGATGATTTCAAAGGTTCCTTCTATTTCTAAAAGTTCCATGACAGTTTTTAACTTAGACACCATGAACTTTTAATATTTGGATAACTATTTCAATAAGTGATTTTCTTTGTAATACTATGTTTTGTTTTATGTATCTAATAACTTTATTTTGAGAAGGGGTTGATAGGTTTTGCCAGATTGTCAAAGGAATCCAGGACACACTAAAAAGCTAAAGAACTTCTGTTCTATGTTCTAGGAATTAGACTATAAGTTCTCTGAGAACAGGGACTGTTTATTTCTGACACATCTCTCATAAAGCCTCGCACAGGGCTGAGCATACAGAAGGTGCTTAATAAATATTTGTAGAATGATTAATTGCAGGTGTTTAATAAATTAATTTTAATCACTCATTTGTTCATTCAATATATATTAATTATCTCATTATATGAGGTACTGTGATAATAAATGAAGAAAGACTGAATGAATTACAAAAAAAATACAATAAAATAAATCAAATGGCTGATAGGTTCTATTGCGGGGGAAGAGAGGAATCTGAACCCATGATTTCATCTGTGTACGAAGCTTTTACTCAAGAAATTCCCTCAATCAATGCAAATGACAACTCTTCTACAATTTACATGGTAGAGTAAAAAGAGCACTAGCTCTGGAGTCAGAAGAATTGAGTTCAAATCCCATATCTGATTATTCCTATTTATCTGATTGTGGAAAAATCTTTTAAGCTTCTTAGAACTCAGTTTCTTCATCTGCAAAATGAGGCAGGTGAACTAGATGGCCTCTGAGGTCCCTAGATCTATAATCCAATTATCTTAGATGACTTGTCCAGGACCACACAGCCAGTACATGATGAAAGGAGGCTTGAACTTAGCTTGTCCTGACTTCAAGGCTAACTCCTTATCTCCTCTGCCCCTCACTGCTCCTCATTGGTTTATATGATGCCAGATAACCAGTGTAACTCACATTTTTACTAAAGTTGCCATTGTAGTATGAACTCAAGGTACTCAAAAATAAGTAAAACAATATCTCCACCCCAAAAAAAGCCACAAAAAGAAAGATAAGGAAAAGCTCTACCCTTGTTGGATGAAAAGGCAGAATTATGAGCCTGGCTGTGGGATTTCTCCCTCCATAAAAAAGTGTATAGCAAATGCTAAAGCAGAATCGTAGATCATAAGTGATTCAGGTGGCGAGAATTCTGAAGAATGGCTAAGCTGGAGGCTGGCGGCCCATACTATGGGGGATTCCGCCGGGGTTATTTATGCCACGTTCACTTTAATGTGGGCAGAAAATGAAGTCATTTGTTATCAGGAGGGCTGCTCCAGTCTTTGCTTCAGTGACACAGGCCAGGCGGTCCTATGGAGGAGTGGGGCTTAGAGATCCCCAGGGCTGTTGGGGATGATTATGCCTCTAGTCTAATTAGGATTTTCCTTGTGTTGGCTGTTGAAGAATATGTAGATACTTAGAGAGAATCTACCAGTGAAGAGACCTAGCATGAGGTCTGAATGCTGCCTGAATGGAGCAGGTTGATACGGTTAGAGGCAAATCAAATTAGGAATCAGGAGACTTAGATTCTAGCATGGCCACTGCATGACTCCACTTGTCCATTTGCCTAATCTTTGGTGCTCAGTTTCCTAGTCTGTGAAATGGACTTTAAAATGGCGATTTCCATAGGCAACATGTTGATGAAAAACTGCTAGAGCTAGAGTCAAAGGAAATAGATTTTAGATTTAGATTTAGATTCCTGCTTTGCCAATTACCTGGCAATGTCATAGCCTCTCCAGACCTCATCTTCTTCATCTGTACATGACCTTCAACTTCCTTTCTACCTCTAAATCTATGATCCTATGATTTAAGGTCCCTTATAAATTCTAATGGATAGAATGATGGACTTGGAGTGTTAAGATCTCATCTTCATTCCACATTCCCTGTCACTTAATTCCCTCATCTGTAGAATGGATAGATCTGTTGTACCTACCATACAGGACTGTGTGGGACTCAATGGGATGAGACATTTACAGTGTTTTTTGGAAACCTTAAAAAGCTATATAAATATCAGATATCTTAAACTCTGTTACTTTAAATTATGTAAGCTAGAGCAAGTTTCCTTGCTGCCACCACCCATCCTCTGTCCCACTTTTGTTTTGTTTTCTTTTGTTTTTTTTTTTTAAAGCAGTGGGAGTATGCGGACATGACTTCTAGTCATAACTTTGACACCAATTCACAATATGACCTCAAGTCACAAGTTTCTTTGGCCTCAATTTCCTCATTTTTCAAAAGAGGACGACAAATTCTTCCTTGTCTAGATTACAATGTTATTGTGGAAGCCAAATGAGATAAGTTTGAAAGCACTCAGGAACGTATTTCAATTTGGTGCAAATATGAGACCCTCAGAGTCAGAATTTTTAAATGTCATCATGAGCACTGCTATGGGAAACTCAGACTTGCTAGAAATACTCAAATCGATAGAAGAATTTCCTTATTTCCTTATCTTCTGGCTCCTGTCTCAAAGTAGTATGGTACTTCATCTTTCTTAGAAAGTTGGTTTCTCTCAAAGGTGAGTGAGCCTGGTGTTTAAGGAAAGTGAGAAGTGGGGTTGGCAGGCTGGAAGGAGAGGAGAAACTGTGTTAAGATGAAGGTGCAAGAATTGTCCATGGCTTGAACTCTTTCCTAGATGACCAAGCCTATATCTGTCTTTTCCCCTTAAATGGACCCAGAAAAAAACTTGCTCCACTTATTTGGGATCTGTGAGAATCAAACTTAAATGGAATTGGTTACTTTCTGTTGTCAACTTTCACCCTCATCCCCCACGTAATGGGTTTCCCTCAATGGGAAGCCACCAAGGATGGGATACAATCACTTCTTCCTTTATTTTCCTTGAACACAGCAGATGGCAAGGAGCAAGGGTTTATCTGGCCAAAATTAGCTATTTGGTCTAGGATCTCATCTCTCCCAATTATGCTTCCACCCCATCTCCATGACAAGTATTCTATACTATAGAATTTTCTATCTCTCTACTTGTCCTTTTCACCCTGTTACATTCTCTCTTCTAAATCTGTCTTCCTTTCTCATTTTGTTTCTGTATCCTAGCTATCTTTTCCCTTTTGTCTCCTCTCCCCTTCCCTAAAATTTCTCCCTGTTCCTATCTTCAATATCTATTTATCTTTTACCTCATATTCCTATTTTTTCTGGAAAGGAACTTAGAATTATCTAATCCAACTCCTTGATTTTACAGATAAGGAGAGTCAGACTTAAAGTCACATAAGGAGTTGGTGGTAAAAGCAGAGCTAGAAATCAGTTCACCTGATGCTCAATCCCCCTCCTCTCTCTCTCTCTCTCTCTCTCTCTCTCTCTCTCTCTCTCTCTCTCTGTCTCTCCTTTGCTCTCTCCCTCACTCTCTCTCCCACTTCCCCATGTATCCCATATCCCCATAGCCCTGTCTCTTCATCCTTTCTTTTTCTTCTTCATCTCTACTCCCTACACCTCTGACTCTGTCTCCTGTTATATTTTATTTTATTTTTTTATCTGTCACTGCCCTTTCCACTCAGTCCCTCTGGATCTTAATATCTCAGTTTCACAATCTTTCTCAGTCTCGGTCTTTTGACTTCTCTTTGTTTCAATCTCTCTAATTCAATCGCTGTGTGCCTCTCCTGATCTTCCTTTTGGTGACCCTGTCTTACCATCAAACTTTATCTGCCTATGGTTCTCTCTTTGCTTTCTACTTCACCCTTTCAGATGGTACATAACTGGTGTGTGGAGAAGAGGGGTGATGTACAAGAGTACAAGAGTCACCAACCATCAAAGCTAGCCATGTCCTTACAGATAGTGATTCAGGACCATGGACAGCAGTATGCAAAGTCTTGCTAGTTAAAAGTATAACAGTCCTTCTGAGGAATTCACAAAGAGAAAACAAAGCCATTTCCTTTAAGAATGACCAGTTTTTTATTAGACACTGGAGGAGAAAAGAGGAGAAAATAGCCCTGGCCCTCAAGAAGTTTGCAGTCTAAATGGAGAGGTAAAAGTCATATTGGGACAGTTACAAAGTAAGATAAGATGGTGTATAAAGTTGTGTTGTAATGGAAAGAGCACTGGATTTGGCAGCAAAAAACCCATGAATTTGAATCTTGGTTCTTTTGAGTCTCAATCTCCTAATCTCTAAATGGAGATATTGCCCTCACAGTGTTGTTGTAAACATAAAATGAGATAATGTAATTATCATGCTTTGTACATTATAAATCATGATATAAATGTCAGCTATCATCATCATTATCCTCATCCTCATGCTGCAGAACTTTCAAAAAGAGCAAAAACACTGTGGGCTGGTCTGGCCATGGAAGTTTCAGGCAAGATATAGACCTTGAATTGAACCTTGAAGAAAAGTAGGTTTTAGATAGGTACAGTAGGTTGATCCAGGGTGGCCAATGAGGGGAAATAACACGTGCAAAGATCCAGAGGAAGGAATGAACATGGATATGCTAGAGATGATGAGAAGACTGGTCTGGATTTAGTGGAGGACACATGTTGGGAAGGAGAAGAAAAGTAGGTTAGTTCATTGTGCTTAAACCCCCTCATAGATCTTGAAATGGACAATCTTATCTGGCCGATGGTGGCATTTTAAAAATAAATTTATAGTGCCTCCACCCAATTAAGGAAAAAGCAAGGAAAGTTATGTTTAAGTCAATGCAGAGAATCCAGGGAATAAATAAAGAAATCTCTTGCCTCCATTGGTCTAGCATAATACTAAGTATCTGGGAGGTCTCCATGTGGAGCAGATGGCTTTGAGAAATAATATCACCCCATCATCTATGTTTCTTCTCTGTCATCTTCTCTGTTTTCAGCCAAGGTGGGGCTTGCAAGGTACAGCAGGTACCTATAAGCCACACAGACAGTGGCACTGTTTGGAGAATCTCATTAAAAGGGAGAGATTAAAATTTGAAATCTAATAGGTAAGACTCCTCCTAGCTTTCTTCCCCTGTTCCTTTCTCCCCCACTCCATATCCCCCCTCCCTCAAAAAAGGAAAACATTCTGTGAAATTGAAAAATGGTGTTCAGTGGAGGGTTTAAAGACATTTTGAATTTAAAATATATTTTAAAGGTCATTTTCAGCAGTAATTATGTTATAATGGTAGAGCTTTTAGCAAAAGCATAGTCCCAGAGTAATATCTGACCAAATGGAAAGTGGCAGTAGCCTCAGTCTCCTTTGGCACAGTAAGGGGGGTGACACATAGGGTCAGCCCATTTGGAGAATTCAATTCAATTCAGCCTGTATATACTTAATCCCTCCTCTGACCCAGCCCTATTCTAGGAGTTATGTTTTCCCTCCCTTCTAAGAGTATAAGCTTGATTAGGTTAGAGATCCTTTCTTATTTATCTCAGTAGTTTATTAATCACCTAGCACATAGTAGGTGCTCAATAAATAATGTTTTGAGTGAATAAATTAAATAATAGGAAGCACATGTTCCTGCCCTTAAGGATCTCATGTTGTAGTTGAAGAAATAAAATTGACATAGACAAGAAATTTATGAGATAGCATATGATCGGGGGGGGGGGGGGGAGGGTGTGCAACAATGGTTCAAGTTAGGTTCAATCCTGCTAGAGCATGGAATTCAACTCTATTCAGCAAACATTTCTTCAGCACCTACTATGTGCAAAGTACCTGTGTTCAGTTATAAATGCTGTAGAAGATCAGAGATTGGAGGGAGATGTGTGCCTTGGAGTAGTCAAGGAAGTCATCACAGGAGAGACAAGACTTGAGTAATATTTAAATAGGCTGAGAGGAAAAGGAAGCGAACTCCAGAGAAGAGAAATGCTGGAAACAAAGGCAAAAAGCTGGGAAGTAGCATAGTTTGTTTAGAAGATATAGAAGAGATGTGCCTAGCCAAACATAGGGTCCATTCTGGGGAATGGATGTGATCAAGTTGTGAAGGGCCTTGAATGCCAGGCTAAGGAGTTTGAACTTGATCATGCAAGCAGTGTGCAAGCACTGGAGATTTTTAAGTAGGGAAGAACATGATCAAAGCAATGTCTAGGGAGATTCATCTGGCAGCACAGATTCATCTGGCAGCACAGGATAGATTGGAAGGGGGAGAGATAAGAGAAAAGGTCAGCTTGACACCTGCTGCTGCCCTCTTCTATGGCTCTCCTGGGGACTGAAGCTGGCAAGTCTAGGATAACCTTTTGTAGGATGGTCAGGTGGTTGGTTTTTGTGTGCCCAGGGTCTAGGGCTCCCGGATTTTCTGACTCCATTAATTATCTCCTCCATACACAACTCACTTATGCTTTTTTCCTAAGTCACTGTCTGCATCTGAAAATTTCTCCCCATTCCTCTCTCCAACCATTTCACTATCTGTAGGATTTTAGAGTTCGAAGGGGCCTTAAACATCATTTAGTCCAAGCTTCTCATTTTCCAGATGACACTGAGGTCTAGAGAGGTTAAGTTCCTGCCTCCTTCCAAATTCACCTTCTCCAGAAAGCCTTCCCTTATTAATCCCACTGGACTCTAATCAGTTCAGTTGGCTCTGTTTCTGCCATATTTATCTGCAACACTTTGTAGGTATTTTAAAGTCATTTTTGATTTTTACATTTTCCACCCCCACCCCTGTCAGAACAGGGATCTCAAAGGGTAAGACCTGGATTTCTCCCACAAGAACCACTATTCTCTTCCACAATACTGGGAGCTACCCAAGGCTGATTTTATCCAAGTCTGATAGAATTGATAGAACACACACACACACACACACACACACACACACACACACATCCTAATCTGTGCTGAGAAGGCATACATATGAGTACCAAGTAATCCAGGAAAAAAAGGATTATATTGAATGTTAGACTATCTGTACCATCTGTGGTAAATCTTGCTTCTAAGTTCTTGTTACTATTGTCACCTACTCTATTCCTTTAGGGAGCTATTCTACCTTCTGCTCATAGTTCAACAGCAGTGGTTAGAAGGAAAGGCATTCATTTCTTCCCCACACCCAAACAAATGTCTCAAACAGAGCAGCTCTACTTAAGCTGGTACCTTGCATCAGTCTGAAAGGTGATGTACTGTCATTTCATTATAGAGCAATGATGAAGGGGTCACTATGGAAAATGAGATTCATTTACAACTCTTTTGCTATGTGAGTTGTTGGTGTTGGTGTTGTTTTGCATAGTGGCACCTTCATCCTTACCTAAAATGCAGTGAACTACCAATATATCAGAGGAACACCTATCCACCAGTAAAACACACACACACACACATACATACAGATATATACACCCATACACACATACAAACACATACACACATATATAGACACACATACACACACATATACACACACACTCCACTCCAAAATCACCATAAAGTGACTTGAGGATTCTGTCATTTTGGATTTCTTATTTGTTTTAATGATCTTCCCTCTTGGGGGATCTACTCTTATTTGTAATAATTGGGTCTCAGCCACATATACAGAGGCATGATTTTCTCTTTCAAAGAACAGGAGAGAATCACCACTTATCTGCTTCACATTAAAAGAGGTATCAGAGATGAAGGGAGCAGAGAAGGGACCAGGAGATTCAAAGGCTTGATGATAATCCCTGAGTGCACTGGGATCTTTAGAGACACATTCAGGAGAGAAAAGGATTATCAAGATGTTGCTGGAACAATGGCCCCTGTGACATTTCTTGGAAATGACATTGCTCAGGAAGGTCCCAAGAAGAGCAAATTGAGTGAAAACAGAATGAATGAATTGAAGGGGTGATGGAGGTGATAGAGTGGTGTGTGAGGGCAAATTGAAATGATGAGACCACAAAATGGAGACTGAGAGGAGGTGCAATCTTTATTACTGCAACCACCTCCTAACTGGTCCCCTTGCTGCCAAGTTCTCCTTATCCAAGCCATTCTCTGTAGGTTGCCTCCAAATTAATCTTCTTAGAACTGATTTCACCATGCCATGAATTCCCTTATTCAATGGTTCTCTATGTCTCCGTTGAATCAAATGCAAAAGCTAGCACTTAAAATATAGGGATAAGATCTGGACCCATGATTTCACTGATATAGAGAAGTTCCCAATAAGAAAACCCCCTCTTCCACAGTAGATTGCAAGCTTTTCTTCATCTTACAATCTTATAGAGTTAAGTGACTTGCCCAACATCATAAAATCAATCTATGGTCAACGGCAGGATTTAAATCCAAGCTTCCCGTTTCTGAGGTCAGCTGTCTCTCAACTATGTTATACTGCCTCTAGAATACAAAGCAATTCATTACATACCTATCTTCTAATGATCTTTATTTTGCTTTGTATATGGCAATCCTCTCTTCCCCAGGGTTATAAGCTCCTGGACAGTATAGTCTGGTTCTCATTCTTCCTTATACGCACAGAACTGAATACATGGCACATGCTCAGGAAATATTTCTCAATCACTCAAGAAAAGTGTGATGTGATGTTATTTCTATCAACAATTCCCTACCTTCACCACCAGCTCTATACACATACTGAAGCTTTGAGAGATAATTGGGGGGAGGGGCATCTAGGTGTTACAATAAATAGAGAACCAGCCCTGAAATCAGGAGGATCTGAGTTCAAATTCAGCCTCAAACACTTAACACTTACTAGCTGTGTGACCTTGGGCAAGGCACCTGACCCCAATTGCCCTGCCTGCCCCCCTCCAAAAAGACTAGAAATTAAAAAGACAATTTTGTCCAAGTCAAATAGAGTAGGCAGACTTCAGGTAGATTTCAACCAATCAATCAGTTAATAAATATTTATTGTGCAGCTAATATGAGTTTATGATCATGGGCTAGACTCTATACTTAACCCTAGGAGAAGACCCAGGCTGGCAACAAAAACAATCTGAGTAAGGATTTAGAGATATTGATTGAGGATGGAAGTCTGATAAGTCATTGACAGGGGATTTGAGAGAATGGCAATAGAAAGAGGACTCTTGGCTTTCCCTAAATGATCCCTCAGTACGCTTATCTAAGCCCAGGGATCAAAGACTTAAGGGATATCTGGGGATATTCTGGAAGGCATTTCTGATAGGTTGATATCCCATTCTTCCTCACTTCACTCCTGAAAGGGTCCCAAAGCCAGAGAGGCTCAAAACAAGGAGAGTTGCCAAGCAGCCCTACCTAGTCACCCCTTCTCTTATGAAGCTACAATCTCCCAGAGGCTTGGCAACAGCAAGCAAAAGCCACTGAGGATGTGGGAGGAGGTGTCTAGAGATAGGAAATAAAATACACACACACACACACACACACACACACACACGATGATGTATAGTAACAAGAGAATGCATCGTTTCCCATACTGTATCATAAATATCGTATTTATAACATTAATTAAATGCTGGAGACTTAAATCATTTATAATAGAGATGCAACCACTCAATGAACTGTTAGCAGAGTCAGCGCATTCTCGCTCGGGCAGGATTGGACAGAGAGCGATGGCTCCAGCTCCCAGCCCCACTGGTGAGAGCAGACCTCCCAGAGCTTTCTCCACAGAGCAGAAGTGTTGTCACAGAACAAGAAAGCCCCTCAGTCATCCTCCTGCCTCTGGGAGGGCCACTGCCCAGAGAGCCCTGCTTCAGGAAAATGGCCCCTCCCCTTAGCCCCTCTTCACCTCCCAGTCAGTCAATTAAAAAGCATTAAGCAAATTCCTACCCTCCACTCTCTGCTCTGGCCTATGTTGAACAGTGCAAGGAGATGGATAGGGATAGAAGGCAATGTGACTGAAGGACCAAAAGTCACATACCTGGGAGTATTGTAGAACAAGGCCATCCATTAGGAGTCTTCGGGGGAAGCTAGGTGGTGCAGTGGACAGAAGGCCCCACCTGGAATCAATAAGACTCATCCTCCTGAGTTCAAATCTGGCCTCAGGCACCAGTTGTACAACCCTGGGCAAGTCACTTAACCCTATTTGCCTCAGTTTCCTCATCTATTAAATGAGTTAGAGAAGGAAATGACCAACCACTCCAGTATCTTTGCCAAGAAAATTCCAGATAGGTTCACAAAGAGTTGGACATGACCAAAACAACCTCAGAACAACAATTTTATATGTTACTGATTTTGTGATGTTATGAACCTGTGATATGCTCAGTGCCTGTTTCTCACATTAATGAAGTCATGCTGACATAGAGGTCTCATTGTGACCATGGCTGTTGGGAGGAGGAATGCCAGCTTTGAACAATGGAGGGGCTCCATTCCTCTGTATAGGACCATAGATTCAGAGTTCAGAGGGACCTTTGAGGCCATCAGAGCCAAACTCTTCATTTTACAGAAGATGGACTAAAGTACAGAGAGAGGTAGAATGACTTGCCCAGGGTAACCTGGATAATAAATATATTTAAGACAATTCAAATTCATGGCTTCCTGACTCCAAGTCCAGCTCTCTATCCACCCATAATGCTTGCTATAGATTCATAGGTGTTCTTTGTTGTTAGAGATCAGATAAGAGTTGCTCTTACCCTTTCCTCAGGAGAATCCAGAAGCTCTGGGGTACAGAAGGAATAGCAGTTTAAAGGAAAACCCAAGAGATAAGGACAGTGCCCAAAAAGGAACATTTACATTTTAGGGCAGACCTGTTTTGAAGATGCCAGCAGAGGGTCAGGGACCTCAGTCTAGAGCAGGGGGTCCCAGTCTTGTGTCATGAACCCTCTTTGGCAGCCTAGTAAATCTATGGACTCTTTCTCAGAATAGCATTGAAAACACATAAAAATAAAATACTTAGGATGACAAAAGGTTCTGATTATATTGAAACAATGATATTTTTTCCCCATCCAAATTCACAGATCCCTTGAAATCTATCCACAGACCCAAGTTAAGACTCAGAACAGAAGCAAGGGAATCAGAAAGAAAATTCAGATTTTTCTAGGACTTAGAAAATAAAGAAAAACCTGAAAATTAGTCAATTAAGAGAAGAAGGTACTGGAGGTTTCTCCTGGGGCAAGACTGAAGCTTTTTGGAGCATGGGGCCAGGTTCCAATGCCAGGTAGATAGGCAAATGAGCTATTATAGATTGCCTTTCTCACTAAGAACACAACAACATAATGACAACAGCAACAACAATAATATTCCCCAAAACACTAAACATAAAAAACAATAAGTGAATTGTTCCAGAACCATTTATATCCCAACTTTATCAAATATGAGAGAAATGAGAATGGAATTTATAAAACATGTTAAGGTTTTCAAAACACTTTATACATCATATCTAATTTGATCCTCTATCTGTGTGGTAGATATTAAAGGGATGATTATCCCCATTTTACAGGTGAGGAAATGTTGTTTCAGAGGGGGCAAAGTGGCCTGCCCCAGGACCACACAGCCAGTAAATGTTGGCCAGATTCAAACAAGTCTAGCATTCTATTCACTCTGCTAGTTAAACCAGATTAGAGATGCCTTAAGAAGATATTCCCAGGCTCAGTACAGTGTTTTGTGGTCAGCAGTCAGTCGCAAACATTTATTAAGTGCTTTCTTTGGGCAAGGCGCTGTGCCAAGTTCTGGGGATACAAAGAAAGGCACATAGTAGGTGCTTCATAGATATACTTTCTTCCTTTAAATGCTAGTGAAGTTCTTTAAAAACAAACCAACATCTCTGTCACAGGGTGAAATAAAGGGAGAGCTCTGGTCAGACCCAGAGCAGCAGTGGGAGCCTGGCCTCAGCCCCTGGGGGATGCTGGGTGACGGGCCAGTAAGTCAAGGAGAGTAAACCCCAGCTCCAGTTGGCATTGGGTCTCAGAGAGAGCTGAGAGAACGCTCCCTTCTCCTTCTGCTGGGGTCCTGATATCTCCCACACGCCTCCCTCAGGGCCACAGTGTTCAGGATCTGGTGGGGAGGAAAGACGGAAGGAAAGAGGCAAGCAGGAGAAAGGAGGGGAGGGAGATGAGGCTGGGACTGTGATTCAGGCCTGGCCAGGTTCCAGAAATCTCTGTGCAATCAACCAAAGAAACACATTTGAGAAAACAGAATTGTAAAAGTAACTTTGAAGACTCTGTTGCCATGGGAACAGATCTGTAAATACTTAACTGCAAACATTAAGTGACATGCAGCCTGATTCCGGCCTGCACAGGGAAGGGATGGTAAATTTCACCCACTCTTTAAATAATCAGCTCTGATGTTTTCTCTGTCTCTCTCGGCCGGCTCCCTCCTCCTCCCTTATTCCTACTCCTTCTCCTTCCCACTCTGTCCTTGCTCCCACTCCATTTTATCTCCCCCTGCCTTCAGGCTCCCTCCCATTCCCAGATCCCTCCTCTTTGTTCTCCAACACTCCAAAACCCTCCCGGTGTCACAGAGAAGATGGAGCCTGGACCCTGAGTGCCTTTGTCACTCCTGGGCCCAACTGAGGTGGGGAAGACAGAGGGAGGTCCCAGTCTGATGGGGAAGATACCTCTCCCCATCTCAGCCTCTAATCTGATGAGGGAGAGACATAGGGCAGCTACTTTGGAAGGGATGGAAGGGAAAATCCCACTAGTGAAGCCCTGGAATCTTAAACAGAGAGCAAAGTGATGGATTGTCCCCATGCTCCCGACAGGGGTGTTCTGCATGAAATCTCTCATCTTCTCATGTTAGCACCCCTTCTGCAGGATTAGAATAGAACTTCTCTGGGGGTAAATGATCATCATCTAGGCTGGGGAAGGGGAAAAGGGGGGTGTGGGAGGTTTGCAAAGGACCTGGGGGAAAGGGCTCAAGTGTTAAGGTAGGAGGCTAGAACCAAGGTTTGCAGCATGAATTTGGGAAGTGGGGGAGCTAGGACAGAGGGAGTGAGTCATTATCAGAACACCCCTACATCAGATTGGTGCCCCTAGGACCAAGGACCAGGATGCAATCAATCCAAAAAGTAGAGTGCCAGGACAAGGCAAAGGATACCTGAAAAGTCAACAGCCAGGGTCTAGGGGGCAGAGTCCAGATGACAGGTTATAGCCCATCTCCATGAGCCAGGGCTAGAGAAGGAGGAAGGAACTTCCAAAGAAGTCAGTTCCCAAGGAAGGTAAACCACACTCTAGCCAAGGGGCCACAGCATCTCTCTAAGGAGTGTTGAGGGATAAGGCAGAGGGCTCATTGTATCCAGCAAATAGGTGAGGGGGCTCATCTTGTGACAATAATTCTCCCTAAACTCTTTAAGTGATGGAAAATGCTTTAAACTCCAGAGAGAGCACCAAGATCCAGGCTACCTAGACTCCCCTCTCTGCTCTAATTAGCTGTGTGACTTTGGGGAAAGCCTTTCCCCTCTCTAGGCTTCAATGGCCCCATCTGTAAAATGAGGGTTTTTTCTACAAGGTGCCTTCTAGGCCTTAGAAGCCTGTCTCAGAATCCTTCTGGCTATAATATTTTCATATCAGGGTACTCTGGGAAGAGCACTGGATTTGAAATCAGATGACCCTAGGCAGAATGGTATAAACACAAAGAATGCTAGACTTGGAATAAGAAAGACCCAAGTTCAAATCCTGCTTTGGACATGGTAGCTGTGTGACCCTGCACAAGTCACTTGAGTGACTTCCCCAAATATGTGTGAGCCTCAGTTTCCTCATTTGTAGGACAAGAGAATGGGATTGGGTGGCAGCTTTGGCCCCTCCCAGCTCTAAGGCGATGAGATGATTCTATCTCTGGATTCAAGTCCTGGCTAGCTCTGCCCCGTACTACATGCATGATGTTAGACAAGTCATTCAAGCAGGCCGGACTTCATTTTTCTGGAGGACCTCTCCCGCCCCTCCCAGCTCCAAAGCTGCGAGCACGTTATCTTGGGATTTGTTCTGCAGGGCTCTGTAATAAACTAGGAAAAGACAGGTGGCGAGGGCCCCCCAGAGTGGCTAAGTAGGCAAAGCACGCCCCCTGCTGGATTTTCCAAACGGTGGCTCGATTGTCTGAGCTAACAGATAGAAGGGGCAAAGCAAATCCCAGGGCAGGCAGCAGACGCTGTGGTGCCCAGCCACGTGGCATTCTTTTACAGAGAGGCTATGAAGCATGCCTCCTTCCTTGGCATCCCATGGAGACAGAACTCAGGGAGCCCTCTAGAAACCCCCTGAAAAGGGGATGACAGTGTGGCGTGAAGAGAAAGCACTGTATTTACACTCAGAACCCCCAGGTTTGAGTCTTGGATCTTTTACTTCCTTCCTGTGCCACCTCAGGCAAGTCACCGTATCTCTGGACCTCAGTTTCCTCAGCTGTAAAAGGAGAGATATGGGCTAGACAAGTCAAGGAAAGAATAAATGAGTGAAAGAATGAATGAATGAAAAAAGTGTTAAGTATTCTCTTGAGTCCGCTGGTGGCACGGTGAATAAAGTGCTTGGTCCTGGAATCAGTAAGTCCTGAGCTCAAATCCAGATACTTACTAGCTGGGTAACTGGGAAGTCACTTAGCCTCTATTTGCTTCAATTTCTTCAACTATAAAATTGGGAAAATAATGACCTCCCAACCTACCAGGGTTGTTGTGAGGTCAAATCAGATAATATTTGTGTAAAAAAAAGCACTTAGTACAATGCCTGGCACATAGAAGCTATGTAAATGCTTATCCAATCCCCCAAATATGCACTAAGAATTTCACTGTGTGTGGGGATACAAGCATGAAAGTGAATAAACTCACTGCCCTCAAAGAGCATACATGCTAATGGGGTGTATCTACATCACTCTATCTACAGACAGATCGATACAGGTACACAGATGGGGAAGTGGTGGCAAGGGAGAAAGGATTTGGGTGCAGAAGTGGATACAGGTGTGAATGGGACATAGACCAGCACACTCTTTCCAGTTCCAATGACAATATTGACTGTATTTTGGCTCCCAAACTGGAAAGTGGATGGAGGGCAGGAGGAGAAGAGATGAGAGGAGAGCGGATACTTGGAGAGGGCACCTGGGGAGTCCAAGTGCAGCATGGCTAGAGCTATGCAAATGGGCCATCTGAACCGCAGACCCATCAGAGCAGTGACACCCTAGGGCAGGAAATCAAATTGGGAAGATGAAACTAATAAACAAGAAATGGAGATAGTCTCCAAAGTCCTTTCCAGCTCTCAAATCAGTGGCCTATAATCTGCTTCTCTATTCTAGGTGGCAGTGGAAAAAGTGTCAAACTTGGAGTCAGGAAGACCCAAGTTCAAATCCTGCCTTAGATACTTCCTAGCTGTGTAACACTCACTGACTTCACAAGGTTAATGTGAGGATAAAATTAACATAAGAAAAGAGCTTGGGGCAGCTAGGTAGCACAGTGAGTAGAGCTCCACCCTGGAGTCAAGAGGACCTGAGTTCAAATCTAGCTTCAGACGCTTAACACTTACTAGCCGTGTGACCTTGGGCAAGTCACTTAACCCCAATTGCCCCCCAAAAAGCAAAAAAGAAAAAGAAAAAAAGAAAAGAGCTTTGCAAACCTTAAAGTGCACATATAAAAGTTGCTATTATTATTAATATTATCATCATTATCTGGTCTGAAATGGAGGCACTAGGCTGTTCTCTCCAGCCAAGAGATCAGACTTTACAAGTTGGTCTGAATAGATTGATGCAGGTAGCTTTGGGAGGATGTTTTCTATACTGTTCATGGTGATTCTATATAGTGAGGCCACCCCCATGGAATATCAACTGAGGCAAAGTGGGGTAGGGAAGGATGGGGGGGGGGGGTACTCTCCTTCCTGTTCATGAGTCATATCTTCCCAATTTGATCATGAACTTCTCCAGGCTAGAGATTGTCTCTTCCCTTGCTCTCTCCCTTCATAGGGCTCCATAAATGCTTGCTGATGGATCGATCATTCTTTATCCATATACATATGTGAGATAGTGTTTACTGCAATATACCTGGCATCATGTAAGCATATTCCTAGGTATGTCTGTGTGTGTGTGTGTGTGTGTGTGTGTGTGTGTGTGTGTGTGTCCCCTAAAAAGGATGGTGAAGATGGGGTTAGTAAGGGAGGTCCACATCAGCGTGGATTAGAAGCAGACTTGTCCTTGTGTATGACTTGGTGGTGAAATCCCAGGAAAGGTGGTCAGGATTGCCTCCACTCTCCTAGGTCACATGCTTAGAATCCTAATCCCTTCTGTTATAGCCCCTTTTATACTGGTTATGGAATTCAAGTACCTGCAAATAAAAGGTGCCCCTCTAGGAGAACTCAATATGGCCTGAGACCATAAAGAACAACAGGTTAAAGGAAACCCTAGGGGTTTGGGCAGGAATAGGAAGGCAGCCCCAGAAAGAGATACTAAAGATCAAGAGACATTTTTTTTTGAAGGTGAGACAGCTCATTTTCCCCTCAGATGAACCAGAGAGAATCTTAACTTGTCAGGGAAGTTGGACCAGAAAACCCTGGACCAAAAATGGACTGGCCTTACAGATTAAAAATAGACTCCTAGATGTGAGGGGTTTCTAAATGTGGTAGGATTCCTGAGTGGAGCACAGCTGGCCTCTCTTTAGCCCTATGTCAATGCCCTGAATCAAGGCTGGACCTGCTCACTGATCAGGCCAGGACCCAAGGAGCTTTTGTTATATCAAGACATTGGACCTGGAAAGATCTGGCTACTAAAAACTCATTCCAAGGAAGAGGCAATAAGAGCAAGGGAGAGGCACTGTCCTCAAGGCCAGAATCTTGGGGAGAGAGGGGTAAAAGTCAGGAATAAACAGCCTTTCAAATACTTAGAATATCAGATAGATCTGGACTCTTAGGCCTCCTTCTGCTTGCTGTGCCCATCCACTACCAAGGGGCCCAGTCAGCTCTAGGAAATGAGATATCCATCAGTCCCATATTTCCTATCACATAACAATACCACAGTTAAGTGGTACAGTGGACAAAGTACCAGCCCTGGAGTCACGAAAACTCCTTTTCCTGAGTTCAAATTCAACTTCAGACACTGGGCGAGTCACTTAACCCTATTGGCCTCAGTTTCTTCATCTGTAAAATGAACTGGAGAAAGATATGACAAATCATTCCAGTATTTTTGCCAAGAGAACCCCAAATGGGGTCACTATGAGCCAGACATGACTGAAAAATGGTTGAATAAAATGATACTACCAGCTAAACAAACCCAGATGCCTTGAATCTAATCTGACTAGTCTTCACTGAGCACCTACTGTGTGCCTAGCCCTTTTCTGGATGTTAGAGGTGAGGGAGACAGAAGACTTGGTTCCTGTCCACAACAAATTCCCAGTCTAATTACGGGAATATTTTGCATTTACAAAACAGTCATAAAATAGTTTTGGTGAGATGGTGGTGGTGACTTGCCCAGTGTCACACAGCTAGTTAAGCATCTGAGGCTGGATTTGAACTTAGATCTTCTTGACTCCAGGCCTAGCATTCCATCTATATGGCACCACAAGCTGCCTGTTGGGTTCCCCATAGCCTGTGTCATGCATCTTTGAGAGACTCCAGTTCGGGGTAGAACACTTTTCATGGCAGCCTCATAGGTACATAGATTTAGAGCTAAGAACAACCACAAATTCCATAGAGTCAGACCTCCTCATTTTATAGACTTAGGAACTGAAGCTAAGGGATTCCAAGGTCACACAAGGCAGCATGGGGCAGAACTGGGAGCAGTAGGCACAGGACACTGGACTTGGGCTGAGGGTGACTGACCTGTGTTCAAATCCCCCTTCTGCATGACCTGAGCAAGGCACCAAACTTCTCTGTCCTTCAGGTTCCTCACCTATAAAATGAAGGGGCTGGGCCAATGACCTCTAAGAAGCCTTCTCACTCTAAAATCTATGATCCTCTGGCTTCAGATATGAAGCCTCTCCCATCATACCATGCATGATACATACTCTTTGTAAGTCCTAACCTCCAGGAGCTAAAATTCCAAAGGGAAAAAATCTGGTCTTCTATTACAGATGTAAATCTCAAGAGTCAGAGGGGTTAGAGGGAAGGAAAAGCTGTGGGATAACTTTTTTTCTCTAGGGATATTCTCCTTCAGAAAAGGCAAAGGAAGGGGGGCAAACCCTACCTTTTTCCATTGAATATTTCCATTTTTCCCAGGCTTTTACATCTCCAAACATACCAAACTGGGTTATTTTGTGTGCAAATCAAGTTATGTAACACATAGTATGTTCATAAGCTAGCAAAGTAACTAGATCTGTGAAGAGTGACAAAAATAAACATCTCACATATTTCAATTTTATCCACAATTTCTTTTTTGAAGGAATTTTTTTTCTGTTTTTCCACTTTCTGATTAGAATTTATGGGAATTTTATACTTCTAGCCTAGGACTAGCCCAGCAAAATTGAGAAGGTGTTTGTCCCATTCCCACAGCTGCCCAGAACCCCCATTGAGGCTCTACCCAAACTTATCCTCCCCAAGTAGAGTTTAAGGTTCTAGAATTACTCTTCCCTTCTCCCCCCTCCCATCATCAAAATTCCCATTCACTCTGGGCACAGCTCTCACTTAGTTGGCATAGAAAAAAGCAACCTGGTAAATGAATCTACTTAAGTATTCGTGGCTGATAATATCTTAATGGTATGCTTCCCAGAAGAATTTATATTTTAAGAAAGGAGC
The DNA here is from genome assembly GCA_011680675.1 of Gymnobelideus leadbeateri. Classification (NCBI taxonomy): domain Eukaryota; kingdom Metazoa; phylum Chordata; class Mammalia; order Diprotodontia; family Petauridae; genus Gymnobelideus; species Gymnobelideus leadbeateri. The sequence goes on from WOXC01004081.1 coordinate 22,656, forward strand.
CCAAATGACAATTCATACAACTAAAGAATGAAGTACAAATGGAGCATTCAAGGCACCTTGGTAGAATGGAGGGGAGAAGAAAGAGGCATAAGACCCTGGCTCTGGAGTGAGGAAGATCTGGACTAAAATCCTAGCTGTCTCCTACTTACTATCTGTGTGACATTGGGAAGTCACTTATCTTTCCAGGGCCTCTATTTCCTCATCTGTAAAATGAAAGAATTGAACAAGATGGTCTCTATGATTCCTTACAGCTCTGATGATTTAAGCGAACTACCTGGTAGTCTTCACCTTCCCATCAGTGGCTTACTATTCTGTTTATATGAATAAGAGAAAGGGATATTTTGAATTCTCTATCTCCACCCCCTTTGCTTTACCTTCTTCTTTGCATTTGCCCATTTCTCTCTCCTTTCTCAGCTCCTTCTTCCTGCTGCTTTATCATTCACTGATTCTTATTTCAGGCTAAAGCCCACTGGAACAAATTGTTCTTGCTAAGTTCCTGAATCTTTGATCCTGTCTAGGAAAGGCACATAAGGCTATTAGGAACATTGGAGGAAACAAGGGAATTAATATAGAGGGGAAAGCTAGATCATGATCATGCAGTGGATCAGGTCTTCTCCTTCATTGAATGTGAAAGATCCTAAGAAATCTCAGAGCTTCAATCTGCACTTGACCAAGAATCCCATTTACAACAAAACCAACAATTCATTAGAGGGATTTTACATCGTATGGTAGAGAGGGCACTGGACACTAAAGACATTAGACCTGAATTCAAATCCCAGCTATAACACATGTGACCTTGGGAAAAATCATTTAACCTTTGTGGGCCCCCCATTTCCTCATCTACAAAAATAAGGGGTCAAGCTTACATCTTTTCCAGATCTCAATCTATAAATCTCTAAAGGTACCTCAGAGGACCTCGTCTAGTTTGATGAGTCCCTCTCCTGTGTTCCCTCCATCCAGTTAGCTCATTCATCATTCACTAGGCATTTGCCATGTACTTAGTCTGTGCTAGGCTGGGTTGTAGAGAAGAGGGGACAAAGGGAAATTATTATCTTTGCCTGTTGGGGAGCTCCCAGTCTAGTTGAGAAGATAAGACAAATATCGCTAATACAATTTGAGACAGTATGTGATTAAGAACAGAGCTGTATGGGTCACAAGGTGTTGTAAGAAGGAGAGGACAGTGTAATCTGAAGGATGTGGACTTGAGAGAGATCCTAAATGATGACCAGGATTTGGATCATAGGACTTTAGAGCTGAGTTGGACCTTTATCTGGTCCAACACTCTCTTTTTGTCAATGAGGAAACTGAGGCCCAGAGACTTACTCAAGTTGGGTAATGGCCAAAGTGGGACCAAAACCTAGGTATTCTGATGCACAGCCCCTTGGTCTTTCTATTACATCATAACTAAACCAAGGCGGGGGGAGGGAGAATAAAATGAATAAAGGTACAGAAACGGAAATGAGCATTGTGTGTACCAGGAACTAGCCTGGCTAGAGTGGAAAGTCCATGTTGAAAAAAATAGGGCAGGAAAGGGTTGAAAAAGGAAGATGGGGCTTGGAGAACATTTTAGCATGTGTATGGTAACTGTCATTATTATATCTCATGTTTCACAAAACTCTTTCATAGTCACTCTCTAAACCAATCCTCACACTATTCCCTTTAGGTGGGCAGAATGGGGATAAGTATCCCCATTTTAGAGAAAAACTGAGGCCCAGAGAAATTAAGTGACTTGCCCAAGGCCATCCCATATGTCAATGGCAGCATTGAAAAGAGAACCCAGACTTCCCAAACCAGTTTCCAGTACTCTACTCAATTCAATTCAAAATATATATTAAGAACCTACAATGGACAAGGCACATTGAAGAAAATAACAGATATAGAAAGAAGAAAAACAACATAGTCCCTGCCCTCAAAGACTGAAATTTACTTGGGGTAAGGGAGGGACATAAGACACATATACAAATAAATATAACATAAGGTGGGATTAATAAAGGTAAAGACAGAGATCCAGACAAATTCTTTAGGAAAATTGGTGTTGGGGTGGGGAGAAAGCCCTTCTAACTGGACCAAGGGAAGGCTTCCTGGAGAAGGTGGCACCTGAACAGAATCTCGAAGGATAAGGCTTCAAATAAGTAGAGATGAGGAGGAAGTGCTTTCTGAGGTCCTGAGAGGGGCCTGGATGAATGACAGGGGAGGAAAAGGACAGGATATTATCAGAGTCCAGCTTATCTATAGCAAAGTCTGCATGAAAGAAAACAACATAAAAATGAAGCAGAAAGGTAGGTTGGAGCTAGGTTTAGAAGGACTTCAAGTACCAGACTGAGCTTGTATTTTATCCTATAGGCAGCAGGGAAATAGTGGGTGTCTAGGTTTATCTAGCAAGGAAGGAGCATTGTCAGCCCTGTGAATGACAATGGTGATTTTTGAAGCAGTGTGAAAAATAGACTGAAGAGGGAAGAAACTAAAGGCATCAAGACCAGTTAGGAAACTTTGACCACAGTCCAAGCAAGAGGTGATGAGAGCATGAATTAGTCTAGTGATAGCATGAGTAGAATGAATAAATGAGTGAAACTGCATTTACCAAGTATTTAATATACATGCCAAGCACTGTGCTAAGCTGGGGGAAGGGGGTGGAGGCTACAAATACAGAAGGAGAAACAGTCTCTGCCCTCAAGAAACTTGCAGTCTCTAAAGACAAAATATAGAAGGGGACAAAACACATACAGGCTAATGGTCAGTATTTTAATTTGGAAAATTATAGGGATGATAAGTGGAGTCAGGGGAGAAGATTGACAGACTTGGTTATGGCTCCAGAACTGGAAAGGGAATAGGGCAGGACATACACTGGACAATAGAGAGGCTGGTGAAAAAAAGAAGGGTGTGAGGTAGAACATAGCTAAGGCTGTCTAGACACAGAGGGCATTGGCCCGAGGCTGCAGGGACTGAGAGACTGTCAAGAAAAGAAAAGAGGTAAACAAGAGCTAAGAAAGATTGTGGAGGAAGAATTAACAGGATCTGGCACCTGATTGAATGTAAGGAGCAAAGGAAAGGGAAGAGTTAAGAGAACTACAAAATTTCAAGCCTGAGTAACTGGAAGGAAGGAAGGAATGAGCATATAGTAAGTGCCTACTGTATGCCAGATACTGTGCTAAGTGCTTCACAAACATTACCTCATTCAATCTTCAAAACAAACCCTGTCATATAGGTGCTATTTTTATAATACCCATTTTATGGTTGAGGAAACTGAGGCAGACAGCGGTTAAGTGACTTTCCCAGGATCATATAGCTAGTTAAGTGTATGAGGCCAGATTTGAACTCAAGGTTTCCTGACTCTATTCCTAGAATTTGGTTCACCATACCATCTAGCTGCCATGATTTAAGTGGTACAGTGGGTAAAGTTTTATGTGAGCAAATAATAGTGCTCCAACATCAAGAGGGAAGTTGGAAAGAGGGACATGTTGATGAGAAAAGATGATGAATTCATTTTAAGATGTCTGAAGAGAGATCTAGGAGGACATGAACAGCAGACAGTTAATGATGCAAGACCAAGGCTCTTGGGAGATATTGTAGATGGATATAGAGATCTGGGAGCCATCTACACAGAAGTGATCACTGAAGCCATGGGAGTGGATGAGATCATAAAGGAGGGGAGGGTGGGGGAGGGGAGGGAGAGATAAAGAAGGAAGAAGTCAGAGGACTAGGCTGGATGAACACCACCATTTGGGAGCTTGAGAATAAGAATGAGGAAACAACAAAAGAGCCTGAGGAGAAGTAGTCATATATCTATAGTTTATGGAGTATATATTAGTGTGTATACATACACACACACACACATGCATATACACCATATATAGTATATGGAGTATATATACCGTGTATCAAATATGGAGCATATATGCCATGTATATATGGAGTATATATACCATGTATCATATATGGAGTATATATTTATCCCATGTACCATAAATGGAGTATATATGCCATGCATCATATATGGAGTATATATACCATGCATCATATATGGAGTATATATGCCACATATAATATATATACCATATAGTATGGAGAATTAAACTAATGACATAAACAAAGAAAGCCCACCTCACCCCCAAATTGTGAATAGTTTGAAAAAAACGAGAATGCTAATACTGTTTATGCTTGTGGGTTAAGTGTGTGAGGAAAGAAAGAAGTGTCTTCTTGGGTTCTCTCTGTGTCTGCTAAGAGGGAGTAATTGAAAACTTGCTAATTTCTAACATTCAATGAGTTAGCAAGTTACCAGCTAGAGGAGTGGGGTTAAGCAGGTTTCAAAGCAATGCTTTTCCAGAGAGTCATCAATCCAGGAGCTGCATGAACAGAAGCAGAACCAGGTAGGTGGGGGTGGGAGAGGGAGGGCTAAGCAGGGGGACTGGTTCATTTAGATAGGAAGGAACTTGGAAGACAAGGGAACAGTCACTGTGAGCTTCAGGGTAGGGGCTATGTTTATGTCACCAAATAACCATGCAAATACAAAAGTCTCTTGGCTGAGAGGGAAAGTGAATGTGTGTGAAGACCGCCTCTTTACCTCTGATAAACCTGATTTATCAGAAAGACCTTGGGTGGGAAAGAAAAATATTCAGAGGGAGTGAAAGGGGATGCCGTGCACTGGAGGGAAAATGAAGGAGAAAAAACAGTGCCACCAAATTCCTCTTGGAGAGGGTGATTCTAGACATTCTGAAGAAGAAACTTCTTCAAACCCTCAAGAGGATTCACAGGCACCGGTAAGTGGGTGGAATCCTGTGACCTCCCTCACAAAGAAGAGATGTATCCCTGTAATTGCTGATTCCCTGCAGAAGGGCACACAGGTATGTAAACCTGACACGCTCATCAGGATGTGTGCTGTCTTCCCCAACTATGGATCCGTGAGGTGGTGGAGAGAATTCCCCATCACTGCCCACTTCTGGATGCACATTGGAATAAATGATGTCATCACAAAAATTAAAAAAAAAGAAAACAAATTTGAACTGTATCTCTAGATACTTTGAATTTTTGATTACCAAATGAAGAGTCTGGGGGACACAGCAATGTGAAGGATGGCCTGGAGAGGGCAAATACTCTATGGTGTAGTGGAAAGACCACTAGAGCTGGAGTTGTAAGACATGGGTTAAAGTCCTTGACCTGCCACGTGCCAAGTGGCCTTGGGCAATTCACTTCCTGTCTCTGGGCCTCAACTTCCTCATCTGTCAAATGAGGGGGTTGAATGAGATGATCTCTAAGGTCCCTTCCAGCTCTAAGATTCTGTGACTCATCTCTTCTTTCATTTGAAGGTCATGACTATGGACGTGAAAGGAGGACGAGGGAAGTAAATAGCTGGCTATATAGATGGTGTCAAAGAACAGGATTTGTTTTTCTGGATCATTGCCATGGAAACCAGAAAGGTGAGCTCCTGGCAATAATAATAATCATAATTAATAATAATAATAGCTCACATTGATAGTGTTTGAAGGTTTGCAAACCACTTTCCTCCCAACAGCAAGTATGATTGTCCTTTACAGATGAGGAAACTGAGGCTCAAAAAGGTTAAATGACTTGCTCAGGGTCACACAGCTAATAAGTATCAGAGCTGGGACTCAAATCCAGGGCTCCTGACTCTGAAACCAATGTTCTTTCTATTACACCATGCTGCCTGTCTGGTAAGAGGCAGAGAGCACCACATGAGGACTGGAGAGAGTGTGGCTGGTGCACAGCTCCAAGACCTACCCAACAAACATTAAGCTGAAATTTGAATGGGAGGGAGAAAAAGGTCCAGACAAAACTGTAAAACTGGGTATTATACAGAAGAATATGTGTGACATAGAAAGAAGCAGATAGCAGACGCATTGCTCAGTTCTTGGAGGGATGTAACAAAGAAGCTAGTTTGGAAATAATGTTCATGTTCTAAGATGTCTATATATCAAGGCACAGAGTATGGGTTACAAAGTCAATGAGAAATTTTAACATAACATGGTAAGTATGAGTTCATGTGACTTGGTCTATGGAGTGTGGCAATGGGAGAATGGAAAGAGATGCCTTATTCCAAAAGCAACAGATCTGATTGTAGTTGAGATGGGAGAGGCATGGAAATGGATCCATCTGACACAGGGAATGTGGTTAGAGAATTTGGTTGGGGATAAAAAGAGAAATGGGGGGAAAGTACATCATTGTGAGAATATATACTGCAGACTATCAAGCCCAATAGAGGCAATCGAAGATGCTTTTCTATAAAGAGAGAGTCCCCTGGTATGGAAACTCCTCCACTGAACAGGTCAACAGCTACTCTGTCACTTTCAATTGCCTCATGCTCTGAGAAGTCCTAACTTGCTCTCAATTGCACAGTATGTTTCAGCAGCAGGACTTGAACCCAATTCTTACTGCCTCCAGGGGTCAAGCCTTTAGCCAGGATGCCAAGCTGTCTCTTTTCCAGCAAAGCTTATGAATCTAGTTCAGAAGCAGCCACATTAGGGGTGGGGATTTCAAGTCTCCTGTCATTTGCTAGAAGTTCCATTAGACTGAAATGGTCATTTTTTTGCTTATCTTGCCAATAATTCCATCTCCAAGAAAAGCCAGTAGTGATATGGAAGGCACGGACACTTAAGAGATTGGGGCCATGCCATTTTAGAGATCATAAGAACTAAGAAAGGAAAGACATACCAGGCATAATCACACATGTTCCCTAAATTTGAAACAAACAGCTTTCAACAATAAAATATAAACTTCTTGAGGGTCAGAATATGTTTCATTTTCTGTTTGTATCCCTAGCTTCCAACACAGTCATTGACACTTTATTTCTTATTTTTTGGCTGGACTTCTGTTTTCATCAGTATAAGGTACTCTGGGTAAAGAAATTCTCTCTGTCAAGGCAGTCAGCACCTACTCTGCCATTATAATCTTAGAGATAGCCTTGGATGCTAATAAGTTAAACTACTTGCCCAAGGTCACACAATTAGGATGAAACAAAAGTAAAACTCAAATGCAGGTCATCTTAGAACTCTGGAACCAGCTCCAATCCATTAGGCTAAGCTGCCTCTCATCTGTAATAGATTAGGTACTTAATAAATGCTTGTTGAATGAATACTGGATAATCAGTTCGTTTTGAGTCTTAGAATCATACATAGACCTCAAACTAGAAGGGGTGCAAAAGACACTAAATGCTTTCCATGTTCAAGGCCACAAAATTTTAAGGTTTATAATCCTTGTTCTCCAGGAGTTTACAGAATCAAATATATAACTGAAAAATTATTACACAAATATCATAGCTAGAACTTTCAAACATAACCCTGTGATGACAGGGAAGAATCTCCATCAGTCACAATATTAGATATGCAGCCTTGGTTGTATTTGACTTGCCTTGTCATCACACACTACTCCTTTATGGTAAATGGACCCAGTTCTTGGGGGTAGGGCAGACTAAGCCTCTTCTTTTCCCCCCCAGAAGATAACACAATTACACCTCCAGTCTGCCTTTTCACAGGTCAGTGCATTGGCTATGACACAGAGAAAAACACCCACATAAAGAATCTCTGTGAGAGACCTAGAAAATGCAGTGGAATCCTTCCTGAGCCCTAGGAACTTACTAAAAACTGATCCCCTCTCTGCTAATAGAAATCAGCCCAAGGGTAATGGGCACAGTGTTACAGTCCATCAGTAGGGGTCACTGTACTTTGTCTTCAAACATCTCAGTTAAAAACTACCCTTATCTGTTGTGCTAATATGCGAGAGAGAAATAATTGTATAGAATATGCCAAACAGAAAGACATTTGGACTGGTCTTCTGGTGGTACCTGACCTGTATCTCACCTCAAAGACAAAGGAAATTTCCAACTTCCAGAGTGATGGAAAGAATGCATCCCCAGAATGGGCAATAGCCTGGCAAAAGAACAGAGGCAAGAGGACACATCATGAAATTAGGGGAATGGTTAGCAGTCTAGTTTAACTGGAGTATTGAGTGAATGAAAAAGAGAGTAATGGGAGTTTCTAAAAGAGAAGGGAGGGGTGGCTAGGTGGCATAGTGAATAGAGCACCGACCCTGGAGTCAGGAGGACCTGAGTTCAGATCCAACCTCAGACACTTAGCACTTACTAGCTGTGTAACCTTGGGCAAGTCCCTTAAACCCAATTGCCCTGCCTCCCCCCTCCAAAAAAGAGGAAAAAAAAGAGAAGGGAGAAGGTTATGTAATTGTACAGGCTGTCTTTAAAAACTCATGTTTTTTTTAAAAAAACATACATGAAAAATGAAAGAAAAGTTCTATGACCAAGGAAATTGATTCAAACATATAAGAACAATCAGAAGTCCATAGTGAACTGACATGATAAGGAAAATAAAACAGGCACATACATAGATACATGCAAATACACACACAACCATGCTACTTGCCCAAGGTCACACAACTAGGATGAGGCAGAAGTAGAACTCAAATGCAGGTCATCTCACAGCTCTGAAGCCAGCCCCAATCCATTAGGCTAAGCTGCCTCTCATCTGTAATAGATTAAGTACTTAATAAATGCTTGTTGAATGAATACTAGATAATCAAGTTCAGAGGCAATATACATTCATATACACACCCATATGCAGAGCAAGTTGGTGATCCAGGAAGAGGAAGGTTCACTGACTGGGGCAAATGGTATAAAGCTTACCAATGATAAAACAGAAGAATTGCCTGACCCCTTTTCTTCCATCGTCTTGGTCAGAAAGGTGGATGTTCAATCTAGAAATAGTAGGTCAAACACCCTAGAAAGATTTGAAGCCCAAGACAGATGGAAAGAGAAGGGAGCATCTAATTACTTTGAATATTAAACTATCCAGACCCAAGCAAATTATTACCAATGGTGCTGAATGAAAGGGAGTGATGATGGAGCAGAGAGACCTAGAACTGATAATCAGGAGATTTCGATTCTGGTGATGGTTCTGTCACTAACTAGCTAGAGGATTTGAAGCAAGTCATTGAATCTTTCTATGCCCCACTTACTCCATACGTAAAATGAAGGGGTTGAACAAGGTAACTTTTTATATTCCTTTCAGCTCCAGCATACCAGGAACAGGTAGATATGATCACAGAACTATTGTTGATCATCTTTGTGGGGGTAAAAAAAACCAAGCAAGAGGCCAGCAGTGAACTGAAGGAAAGGGAACAATGATAGATACCAGAAACTACAAGCCAGTCAGCTAGATTTCAATCCCCAGCAAAATTCTAGAACAAGGAATTAAGCAGATGATTTGTGAACACTCAGAAAGAGAAAGCAGATCACTAGGGAGCAGGACATGTTCACTAAGAGCAAAGCATTCCAAAATAATTTCATTTCCTTTTTTTTTTTCAGCAAGATTATTAGATTGATAAATCAGGGTATTGCCATAGATATAGTTTGTCTGGATTTGACAAAGAATCTTGTAATATCTTTGTGAACAAAATAAAGAGACGTAGGGTCCAGTTTAGGTGGATTCTCAGCTGGTTGAATTAAACCCAAAGAGTAATAATGAATGTATTACTATCGACCCAGAGAGAGCTCTGTAGTAGCAATACCACAGGGCCCTGTCCTTAGCCCTGTCCTTTTCAACATTCCTATCAATGCCTTGGATAAAGACATAGAAAACATGCTTATTGAATTTGCAGAAGACATGAAGCTAGGAGGAATGGCTAATATGATAGATGATCGGATCAAGATTCAAAATGCTCTCAACAGGCTGGAACACTGTCTGAAACCAACACAATGAAATTTAACAGGGATAAATTCAGAAGGCTGCAAATAGGCTCTGCAAGGGGGAAACCCTGGCATCTACAATCACAATCTACAATCTCTGCCTCTCCTGATCCTAAATCCCCACCTCTCTAACAGCCCTCAGGTAACGCAGCTTAGTTCCAGGTGTTAAAGAAGCAGTGGCTATTGCCACTGACATGGTTAACTATGAGGGGGGTCCTGGATTCCTCTTGGGCTAAGTAGGGATTTTTATCCTACTTAATTCAGCCAAGATGAAGTTGAAGGTTATTTTTTAAAATTATTGTTAAAGGAGCTTTTCTTCATTACTAAAGAGAAAAAAAAATAAGATCATATTAATTACATAAGCATAGAATCTTATCCTAAAATTACTAAAGATTGGCTGGGTTTATTGGACACTTGCTCCTGTCCCTATTCCTCTCCTCCCCAAGAAATCCTGAATGGAGAAACCTATCTGTAACACAAAGATTTCTCTCCTGCCCTTCAGGCTACCTGCACCAATGCCCTGGTAATCTAGACATTACTGAAAGACTCAGTAGTTCCTGATTCTGGCAATCTTGTGCATTCCCTGATAAATCTCTCTCTCTCTCTCTCTCTCTCTCTCTCTCTCTCTCTCTCTCTCTCTCTCTCTCTCTCCCTCCCTTCCTCCCCCCCCCCCTCCCGCCATAGTATCTCTCCTGTCTGGGATAGTCTGCTTAAGGTAAATATGCTAGTCAGCTGATAAGGCTGACTTTATCCTGAGGTAGAAAACTCGCATTGCAAAGGCAAGTGACTACTTGGCCTGGTTGAGTCCCTGCCATTTCCTGAAACCTATCTGAATTATGTGTCCTTATGTGTGATTCTTTTCTCTAATTACCACTTTCTCTTCCTATTTCAACGTGCCATCTTAGATGTCCCACTAAGTTCCCTTTTCCTGTTTGATCCGTGCATTTGCAGAGTAGAGATGATAGGCAATTCTAAGCCCAATGAGTAATCATCCCTATTCCACTCCAAACTATCAATTCCAACTACTTCTCCAAGTCCTCAGAGATGACTCATGACTCCCATGTCCCCCAACGTAGCAATCTTCTAAGATTTTATCATTACAATTTTGCCATAGGAAAAAACTCTCACGTGGTAATGGATGGTTGTTAATACTAGAACAATAAGAGTCAGTAATACAGGCAAGTCTTTTTTGACAATTCCAATACACAAACAGGTCAATATGAGTATTCCTCCCTATGATACAGATCATACCCCCGCCTTGCCTGCCCATCCTGTGTGACTCTTGTCTATGGCCTCCCATAAGTTGGCTACAGAAGGTCCACCCAATTTGATGGGGCCCTTTGCTCTTGGCAAGTGACCAGCCCTTCTACATTTTTTTATCTTATGTTTCTGTGGTAACATTTTTTGCACTACTTTTCCAATGTATATATTTATATAGTATGTTTGTATGTATACACACCTATTTTACATGCATGTGTGTATAGACATGTGTGCGTGTATACATATACATACACACATATGTGCACAAGCAGGCACACACACAATACCTGCAATGTGTGCTGTCCTCAGTTGGTATATCTCTCTGCTTGAAAAGTAGATGAAATATTTGCTGATTAAGGAAGTTTTTAGGCTATTTCGTTCTCCCTTGTCTGCCAGTTGACTAACATAAGTTAAACTTCCATATAAAATGATTATAATCAGTATCAAACTCCTTTATTCTTTCTATTTCTTTTCCCTTTTCTTTCTTTCTTTTTTGGTATTGATAGCTTGTTTAAGTATATCATATGGAGTTGAATTACATATCTTCACATTATTATTCTGTCATCCGATTTGGTTTCAATTTTGATCTATGCTCTGTTAAGTCTGTGGCCCAATTGTACACAGACAGCTGATTCAGGAAAAAGTCCCATATCAATAACAAGTCATTTATAATCTGTTAGAATATAATCAATTTCCTTTTTTGTGATGTTATCTGGCACTCTCCATATCCAGAATTGTCTGATTCTTTTCTCAACATATTAAAGATTTATATGAATGAAATTTCTATATAATCTCTAAGTCTGGTTCCTCTCATTCTTTACTCCTGAACAATATTTTCATATATAATATATGTATGTATATATTAATGTATAGATATATCCATATGCACACATATCCATATGTGCATGCATATATGTATGTGAATGTGTGTACATGTACACAAACATATATGTGTATGTGTATATATACACGTACATATAGGTGTACATATTCATATACATAGCCTCTGATGCATGCTAATTGTATTCCTCTGGCAATTCACTTAATCACTCAATGATCTAGGACAAATTGCAGAGAACATATGGATCTTTATAGGTAAAAGGAATTTCCTTACCTGGGAGTTCCCCATACCAGTTTCAGTCCTTATCCTTATTTTTTCTTACCTTGCAAATGCCACCTTTACATTGAAGTCACAAAGTATCTGTCCATAGAACTTCTTTACATTATCATTCTTTGGGAAAAAAAAATGTTGGTGACTAAGCTGCAATTACTTGCATGGTGGTCTTTTTGCAATACTTGTTATAAGCAATACAGATTTAGGCCAAATATAAGGGAAAACATTCCAATAACTGGAGTTGTCCCAAAATTCACTAAAGTGTCTCAGGAGGCAGTGGTGGAGGACAGATGTCTACTTAGAGGTTTGCTGTAGAGAATACTCCTGTTCAGGATTGTGTAGGGATAGATAGACTCTGAGGTCTCTTCCAGCTCCAAGATTCTATGATTCTATGCATTTGTCAGCAGTTCATGTAGGGAAAACAAAAAGAAAAAGCCTCAGGGTTTTAGTGAACCATAAGCAAGTAGACTATAAGCTCCACAAGGACAAGATATCTAGTAAGTGTCTACTTTTAATTTTTGCTTGTTAAATTGATAAAGGCCAGCAGTTTAATAATGATGGAAAGAAAGAAAGAAAGAAAGAAAGAAAGAAAGAAAGGAAGGAAGGAAGGAAGGAAGGAAGGAAGGAAGGAAGGAAGGAAGGAAGGAAGGAAGGAAGGAAGATAGCAATGTAATCTTAAGCTATATCAGTAGAAGGATAGTATCTAGAGTCAGGTGGAATTTCATCCAGTAATGGTCAGAGAAGGAAGAAAAAAGTAGTGCTGGTTGGCAGTTCTCTGATAACAGATACCAAGGCAGATGTTTGTTAACCTGATAGAAAGAACAGAGACATCTGCTATCTTCATGGAGGCATACATTCTGAACCTGATGGAGAGCCCCTAAAGAACTGTCAAAATTGATGACCACTCCCCACTTCTTATGATTCATATGGGAAGAAAAGATATTGCCAGAAGGAACACAGAAATTTTTTGGCAAGGATTATGAGGCCCTGAACAAAATGCTGAAGACCTTGAGTATCCAGGTGGTGTTTTTATCACAACTGCCAATGATTCATAAAAGAAAGGCAGATTTGGGAAATAAGTGACTGGTGGCAAGAAGGTGGTGTCTAAGAACAGAATTTGGATTTCTGTACCCCAACTCAAAATATTGGAATGAGGGCTGGTAAATACACACACACACACACACACACACACACACACACACAGAGGATATTAGATTGAAGCACTTTCTATGAAACAGAACCTCTTCTAGTGACACGTGATCTGGTCCCTTGCTAAAGGATATACATCACCAGAGGCTCTTGATTCATCCCTTGGTTCCCCATGATGATAGGGGGAGGAAGAGGGAAAGGGAGATAAATACTGTATCAAAGATGATTGACATCTGAGCTAGGAAGAGCTGCTCCCTCCTCTTTTCAGAACTAAGGAACCAAGTGTTGAAAGTACCAAGGGACCAAGCACTCCAATCCAAAACCCTGCTACACATATTTGCCTAGTCTTGAAAAATCTAATCAAGGGAGCTTTAAATTTAAAAGGGAGGAGGAGAGAGAAAATTGCACATAGATTTGATAAGCCTGGTATTACATAGAATAAGAGGTACGACATAGGAAGAATAGCAGAAGACAGGTAATTCATGGGAGATAATATCCAAGAAGAAAGCCAACAACAAACCCCATAGTGTCAGATATCTATACAAATGCACAAAAGTATTGGTAATAAATGTGATTTCAATGTGTAGGGAAAAGGCAACTTGCCTAAGGAGACCAACATGGATGCATATGGAACTTAGCAAATAACTCAGATTTTTTAAAGGCATATAGAGAAGAGGAAAGATTAAGTAACTGATAATGAACACCAAAAAAAGCCTTGTCTTGTAAGTAGGAGTAAAAAATATATAATATTATTTATTATATAAATGATACTAATAATTATAATTATGATCACAATCAATTATATGATACATAATATAATTAATACTATTGTTGATTAATTAAGCAGAATAAATTTAGGTTATCAATGGATGCTAAATACAAACATACATAGGAGGGAAGTAGTTAAAGCAATGTTGGGGACAAAAGAGAGGTGGTAAAAGGCACAGGACCACTGGGGTCTGGGTAGATGAGATGATGATAATGGATAACAGAAACGAGGCTATACTACTTAACGTATTTTGATTGTGTTTTCTCTTTTAAATAAATTAATGACCTTTGAACTTTGAAAAAGAGAACAAAAATGGTTAACAGGTAGCAAAAACTAAAGATAAGTGACTAGACATCAAGCTGCCCTTGATAAATTTAAATCAATAGTCCTAGTGCCCAAGGGGACTAAAAAGAAATAGGAGATGTTATGACTGAGCTGCTGGTGGCAATCTTTGGAGAACTGGATAATTACTAGAAAAAAAGCACTTGTCCAACTGGCAAAAAAAAACCACAGGAAAACTGTAGGGTCTGCAGACAGTAGATCAATGAGCTTAACTTTGTCTATTCCTGGAAAAAAAATCAAGAACCCATTATTGAGAGGATAATTTGTCAACACTTTCAAAGGGAAGTTGTAATAACTAAGGGCTTCATCAAGAACAGGTTACACAGTATTGGGAGGGAGTTCAGGGGAATGATATCAACATAATAGATTTAGATTTCAGCATTTGACAAAAGCCTCTTGCCCTATACTTGGTTATAGTCTGTAGAGATGGTAGCAAAATGAAAGTTAGGTAAACTTAGAAAAGATGGAATAAAAGTAGCCATTAATGGGTCCGTGTCAATTTCACACTTAAAAGCAAAGTCTTGCTTTAACCCTTCCAGCAGTTCTGACGACTCATGTTTGAGTTGCATTTCTTCCTTTCAAGCTTTGCTTGTTGATGTCTTTGAGACATTCTTTTCTGGGTTTGTGTCTTGAGCTTCCTGGCACCATAACAGCTCTTTGTAGTGGATTCTTCTTGCTTTCTCATTCTTCTAGCCTCCTTCTTGACTCTGGCCTTTGAATTAGTCCTGGGCTCTGGGCACTTCTGGGGGAAATGTCTGGCCTGGGCTTGTGTCCTCTTACATCCTTCTGCTGCTTCACAGTTCAGGCTGGGGAGCCTATAGGCTTTCAGGGCTCCTCAGCTGATGTGATCTGCAGTGATGTCTTCTCACTTGCTCCTGACCCAGGTGTGGGCCTGTGGGCTTGTCTCTGGTTGGGAATTTTAGGAGGTTGCTGCCAGATTCAGCCGCTTTTAGCCTGCTGGAAGGTACTGCAGGTTCAGAGTACCTGAAGTGCAGGCTCCCCTTTGGCCTGGGTCTCCTGTCCCAGATACACAGCCTTCTATCCTGGACTGGAAGAGAGCTGAGGTCACCACTGCTTAGAGATACACAGTTACTGTTTGCTTCCTTCCTCTGTACACAGCTAGGACCCTCTAGGGACCAGTCCTCTCCAACTTCCCCCTCTCTCCCAGTCCAATCTAGAACTTGGTAGTCATATGGTACTCATCCTTACACCCTGTACTGGTTCAGAGATCCCCTGGGATATCTTCCTGATCTGGTGCTTCCTAATCTAGTGCCCAACCTTGACTCTTTCAGTCCCTGGGCTCTGAAATGCCCAGCATACAGCCAGACTCCCTCCCAAGTGTCAGCAGTCCTCCCTGTCCATCACACTAAACTGCCCTGGGTTAGAAAAATAGCTCATTATTGACTTTTTCTTGGATTTCCCAGTCAGAATTAATCCTGGTACATTTTCTAGATCTTTGTGGAAGGAGTATAAAACTAGACTATACTTTTCCCTCTTACTCTGCCATTTTGACTGCCTTTCCTTGGTCAATTTAGTGGAAGACCCCAGAAATCTGTCCTTCACCCTGAGTAATAGCACAAGCTTTTTATTAATAACTTGGAATAAAGGTGTGCTTATCAGATTTATAGATGATACTAAGTTTGGAGGGACAACTAACATATTGATAGAAAAAATCCAGATCCAAAAAGATCATGTTAGAGCAAAGAACCAAATCCAGTAAGTGGAAATTTAAAACATATTAATACAAAGTTTCACAGTTGATCAACTTCACAAATACAGAAACCTATAATTCTAAACTGATCTTAATGTCTATTTCCCTTTCAGAGTGGTCCTCTGTCCTACTGGTGTCAGTGCCTTATCATTATGGGTCGCTCATGCTAGCCTATTACCTTCCTATTCCCACCAGTGAACCCACAAGTTATTCCTACCATACCGCACTCCTCATCTCCCCCCTCCAAACTCTCTGGGTTGAAGGAAGCATCTCATTCACCTGATAAGCTGAGAAGTTCTTATATGCTAATGGCAGAAGTTTATCAAAGATCACTTTCTTGGTTACACGTGTCCCAGAGGCAGTGCCCCTTGCTGGTGCTGTCTAACCCAGAAAAGTGACATAAAAAGTGGAGATTCCCATCTGCTTAAGAGAAAGAACATTCATTCCTTTGGGTCAATGCCAGTTCCCCTGGAAAAACTAACACTTGAGCCTTATCACTAACACTTTTGTTGGACTGCCTTATTCATATGCTTTCCTAAAAGCTGGACTGAGAACTTAAGGGAAATATTAGGAAATGGAGAGAAGCAGGAGAGGGAAAATTCTAAAGACCAATGGCCCCTTAAGAGTTTTTCTGGGGAATGCCCTCTCCCCAGGCCACCAGCAGTCAAGGTCCTACCTTCCACATATCAACTATGGCCTCCTCTCCATCCAGACCTGATTGTCTGTTTGAGGCCCAGGCACCAAGCAGTCAGTGGTACTGTAGGCAGGAGGCTTGGAAAGAGGGTTTGGAGTCTGAACACATTCATCTTCATAACTTTTATTACAGCCTGCCAGTTTAAACCTAATGACTAATTTATCGTATAAAATACCACCAATATATTTTTTGATTTTGCTAATTAATTATCTCAAACAAAGGTGATATTTATAAAACTGTCCAGAAATGGTGTGCACAGGAAAATTGCCTTACAGCAGGAGATGAAATTATTACTAATATGGGATCAAATTATTGCTGTATTGACTTAGTTACTTTATGACTTTGTAATGGATTTCTTCATTATTTTCCCGGGATTGTAGCATTTGTGATTGCATTAAAGTCTGTTAATCTATGCAAATATCATTAGGCACCACTAATAACCACTGCAACTTTCCTCAGTTTTGGGGACTGTGCTAAGTACTTGCATCCCTGGTTTGAGTGGATGAGTTCTTTCCTGGTAAGAGGAGGAAATGAGAAATTGAAAGCATCTAAGGTGATGATCCCATCTGGGACATTTCCATGGAAACGGAGCAAATGGTGGGAAAAGAGGGATAGCCAGAGCTTTTAACTAGGGTGGGTTGATTGGGGATAGGTCCTAGGGTACTGAAATTTAGAGAGTGCTGATAGCACTGAGTAGGTAGAAATAAGAACTTAGTACCTAGTGTAGTAGTAATTAGTTAAAGAGCAAGCTACCAGAAGATGGGCTTTTCCCCCACCAAAGCAACCCCTCCCTTGCCTGTGCTGGCCATATTCCCTTCCTCCATGATGTTCACTGCAGTGGTCCTATAGTTTCTTAGTGTCTCTGCCTGCCCAGATCCTTGTATCCCAAGGACTGAAGCTTCTCCCTAAGGAATATATCCCTACCCCTCCAGAATTGAATTTGTCTAAATTTTTTTTGGAGGGGGGGGAAAGCAGGACAATTGGAGTTAATGACTTGCCCAAGGTCACACAGCTAGTATGTGTGTCAAGTGTCTGAGACTGGATTTGAACTCAGATCCTCCTGACTGAGGGCCGGTGCTCTATTCACTGTGCCACCAAGCTGCCCCCTGAATTTGTCTTATATAGTTATTTTAGGTCTCCTTCGATTCCTGTTGTCCTGGGTGGCAAAATGACTAGTTATGGTTCTGAGGTAACTTTTAGAATGGAAGGCAGTGTGGCACAGTGGAAAGAGTCAAAGATTCACTGGATTTTGAGTCAAAGGACCCAAATTGAAGATAAAACCACATATTTGACTACATGCAAATCACTTAATTTCTCTGGCACTTAACTTTTTATTTCTGTAAAGTGAAGAAGTTCGAACCTCCTTCTAGCACTAGAAAGACCTCTTTTTACTGAAAATGTCTCCCTTATCACCACATTACAAAGTTTAAAATTTTACATTACCTGATTCCCATCCTTTGGAACGAGGCATTGAAGGACCCTGTTAAAATTCAGATAACTTTGAGATGTGTGCCACATTATCATTCTATTAACATCCCCATTAATTTATTGTGGTCACTATGTAGAGGCTAATGGGAAAAGACACTGGGAATGAGTAGGAAGTGGCCATGCACAGAGCACTTTCTGAGCTGGGTATGCCAAGGTGGGGGCAGGGGACACCAGCAGAGAACACCAAGTCTCATAAATGATGCACACCAAGAGGGGAGGAGAAGAGTACATTGACAAACTCTGATCCATATGTTTGCTGGACATTGCACCAAGGTTTGTGGTTCCATGCAGGGGTCTGTGGTTTTCTGATCTCACAGAGCCCCTCAAATTGTAGGTGTATTGCCTCCAGCAATGCAAAACACTGTCTTTAAAACAATACTTGAGATTTCACTGACTGACCTCTGATAATTCAACATACTAAACCTAGGGGAAAAGAGCCTCAGAGATGGGTGGTGACTTGCCCAGGATCACTAAGTAAGTTTATGATGAAGCTAAGGGTAAAACCCTAGTCCCAAATTTCAGACTAAGATGCCTTCTGTTTCTTATGTTCTCTCCCCTTGAAAACCAGCCCTAAGTATTGTGGATGAAGGTTGAGAAGTAAGATTGAGAATTATGTCTCCAGCAATGTTCATATCCACAAACCAATGTTGTATAATTTGCATCACACTCCAAACCCATTGTGGGGAGGAGAAGGCACATTAACATCCTAGGGGCTCCTCATTGGGCACAGAGCTCAAAACCCACAAGGTCAAAGAGTGTGGGAAGGTAGGTGTATAAGACTTCATCTGAGAGCCATTTTTTCCTTTTGCATCACCAATGGTGGCATCATCATCATCACCATCATTTTTGAGCTTTTATTAAGATAATGAGATGAGGTGGGTCACTGAGGACCATTAAGAAGCCAGCCCAGCTGGTGCTTTACTTCCCTAACATTCTAAAATGTTTCCAAGACTCCTTGGCAAACAAGGCACTTGAGATGAGTTAAGTCACTTATGCTCTCCTCTCCTCTGCTCTCCCAGTCTCAAGGGTTTTCTGCCTTCTCTTTCCTCCCACTTCTCCCTCCCACCTCCCGCTTCCCACATCCCTCCTCTCTCTGTCTCACTAATTCAGTGACTCACTGGGGGATAGGCTGGTATGAATTCGGGAAAAATATGAATAGAATGTTGTTAGTGGGTCTATTATTTTCAGGTGCCTATCGTCCTAATAATACTTTGCCTGTTTGCACAGTGCAAAGCATTTTATCCTTTTCAAAGTGCTTTCATAACTAGTCTTGAATTTCATTTCCATAACACTCCAGTGAGGTGGGTATACTCCTACTCTACAATTGGAAAAAGTGGAGCCCAAAGAATTTCCCAATGGCCATGCTGGGAGTCAGTGGCAGAATCAGGATTAGATCTTGGGGCTCTTAATGTATATGTTTTTTATTAGCCCATCCTACCACTCTATAATTTGAGCTATACAGTAGAAAAATATCATCAAAGAGAAATCTTTCAGGGGGCTGCTTTAATCAATCAAACACAAATCAACAAGAATGTATTAAGTGCTTACTATATGACAAGCACTGAATTAGGGATACAAAGAAAAATTTTTAAAATACTCCCTGTCCTCAAGAAGCTTACCTTCTAATGGGGGAGACAATATTTAAATGACCAGAAAGATACAAGATGTACGGAGTAGATGCAAAGTAATCTCATGGGGAAGTCACTAGCTACTGGGGGGGAACCCAAAAAATCCCCCTGCAAAAGCGGAGAATCAGTTCTGAAAGAAGTCAGAGATTCTAAGAGGTGGTGGTAAGGAGAGATTCCTTCGTAATTAGCAATACCATTTACTTACAAGCTCCCCTTGAAGTAGGCATTCCACGAGGGTTCTGCCTGCTGCCTTGCTCTCCTTCTCTTTCTCTGTCTCTCTACATTCTAGCAGGTGGCAAACTCATCTACCGACTACCACAGCTTCCATGATGACCTGTATCTAATCCCAGATCACTCTCTCTAGCTTCACTCTCCCTCCATATCCAAACTCAACTACTTTAATATTTCCACATAGATGATCTGCTGTCATCACAAGCTCAACACATTCAAAGCCAAATTGATTTCTTTCTCCAACTCTGCTCCCCTTTCTGACTTCACTTCTCCTGTTAGTGGCCTGGTTGTTCACAAGGTCTTCAGTGTTCGTGACCTTGGGATTATCTTTGACGCCTCCTGCTCCCTTACCTCCCACATCCAGTCAGTTGTAAGTCCTGTTCATTCTCCCTGTTGTCTCTAGGATCAAATACAGACTCCCATGTCTGGTATTTAAAGCCCTTCACAAACTGGCTCCGGGCTACCTTTGAGGCTTATTATGCATTACTCCCTTTCATGCCCTTTATAGTCCAGCCAAACTGGCATCCTTACCATTCCCCACGTGCAACATTTTGTCTCCCATCTCTGTCCCTTTGTACAAGCTGTCTTCCATTCCTTCAGTACACTCCCTACTAACCCCTGGGAGCCCTTCAATGTTCAGCTGAATCACAGGCACCTTTCCTAATCCCCCTTGCCCCACACTTCCTCTGTCAATATGTAAGCATATTCAAAATACATGCAAAGAAAATACTAGACAGAAAAGATTAGACCAAGGCACTAGGGATATACAAAGATAAGTAAGACTCAGTTACTGCCTCGTGGAACCTTATAATACAAAAAGGGAAATGTCACATATACAAATAAGCATGACACAGAATAGCACTTGATAATAATGTCTTACATTTCTAAAGCCTTTTGGAGGTTTACAAAGTGCTGCTGACCTGGTCAGGTCAGTAATAGAAGTATTAAATTCCCTATTTTACATATAAGGAAACTGAGTCTGAGATAGAGAAGTGACTTGTCCAGGATCACATACCTCATCCATGCCACATCTGGGATTTAGACCCAGTTCTCCTGATGCATCTATTTATTTATTTATCATGCATTGATGAAAGGTCTACTATGTCAAACACACTGCTATGCCCCGGAAGTACAAAGACAAAAACAAAACATCCCCTGTCTTCTAAGAGATTATATTCTGCTGGAAGTGAACACAAACTGAGATGGAAAAAATGTGTATATATGAAGTTATAGCTAAGGAAATAGTAAGTGGAGGTTCAGGAGAAGGCTTGAGTAGGCGGAGGTAGCACTTGACCTAGGTCTGAAAGGGTGTTAAGGATTTTAAGAGGTAGAAGTGATGGGGGAGCACATCCCAAATATGGGCCAGAGCCCACATAAAACTCAGAAATGAGAGGTAGAACAGGTAATCTAAATGGAATGGAACACAGAGTGCCTTCTAAATTTCAAGGTGACTCCCTAAGCCACGTTGCCCAAAAATTCTAGAGAGGGAAACAGTAGGAAATAGGTACACATCCTGCTCCATCTTCCTTTAAAATAGTTTGTTACTGGGAGGGCATGGTGGTTCATACATGTAATCCCAGCTGCCAGGAAGACTGAAGTTGGCAGATATCTCAATCTTGGGAGTTTTGAGCTAAAATGGGCCCACACTATGCCCACACTAAGTGTGGAATCAATATGGTGAGCTCTTAGAGGTCAACTATTTCAGGTCAGAAACAGAACAGGTCAGATCCCTGTTGCTGATCAATAATGAGATTGGGCCACTGGGTAGCTGCTACTCTTCTAGCCTGGGCAAGGTGGCAAAACTCGGTCATTTAAAAAAAGTTTGTTCTTTTTTGGAGGGGGGAAGGTAGGGCAATTGGGGTTAAGTGACTTGCCAAAGGTCACATGGCTAGTTTTTGTGTGTGTGTGAAGTTGTCTGAGGCTGGATTTGAACTCAGGTCCTCCTGACTCCAAGTCCGGTGCTCTATTCACTGAGCCACCTAGCCACCCCCCTAAAATGTTTGTTCTTTAAAGTAATTGATTGTCACCCTGCAATCATATTGGTTTACTCAATAGGCTCTTTTTTTAAACAAAGCTGTAGTCTAACTATGGTTCAATTATCTCCAGTGTTTATCTCAGTTACAAAGACCTCAGTCCCTATCACACCAAAAAATCATTGCTGCCAGTCTACCCTGGTACCTGAAATTCAACCACCTTTGGGTTAAATACTTCCCCCTTCAAGTTCCTCTTCTAATTAGAGCAACAATGGACCAGGTACCACCACTTATTAGCTTTGTAACCTTGCCCAAGTCACTTAACATCATCAGCCTCAGTGTCCTTAGGGTCTGTGAACAATCAAAGGAACATGGAAATACTAACTTGATCACTATGGGGCCAATTTTCAGATAAGACATATGGGTTGCTTGAGATGTATAATTATGAGAAAACTCCCTGCATCAACCTTTGGACCTGACCAGTTTCCTGGTCACAGTCATTCAGCCAGGTGGATTCCCATTCTTCACCATGGAGCACCTGTGAACTGTCAGACTGAATCAGAAGAATTCTCAGAGGCCACTGATGATAGCTCACACCTGAACAAAAATCCCCTCTACTTCCTACCTGATAAGTGATCGTCTGAGTAAAGTGATCATCTGAGTAATCAAATTTGCCAATTTCAGATACCTATGATTCTCAGGAAGTTTTTTCTTACATCAAACCTAAATCTTTCTCCCTGGAAGCTCTTAATTCTGCCTTCTTGGGCCAAGCAGGGTCATTCTAGCCCCTCTTCTACAGACCTTAAAATACTTGACCATACTCATTATGTCCACATGAAGTCTTCTCATGTTCTTTCTTAGCAAGATCTTCTTAAAATCATGACTACCCATTCCAACTTGTGCCAATCTGTCATTTATGGGTTCATCATCTAAGTCATTGACTTAAAAAAAAATTAAATAGGGGCGGCTAGGTGGCGCAGTGAGTAGAGTGTCGGCCCGGAGTCAGAAGGACCTGAGTTCGGATCCGACCTCAGACACTTAACGCATACACAAACAAAAAACTAGCCATGTGACCTTGGGCAAGTTACTTAACCCCAATTGCCCTCCAAAAAGCAAAAAAAAAATTAAATAGAAAAGAGTCAAATACAAATTCCTGAGTCACTTCTCCTTCTAAGTTGATGTGGACTGAGGAATGATGAGGAATGGGTCCAATCATTCAGCTGGTTCCAAATCAAATTAGTTTTACTATCAAATAGCCCAAATATCTCCATCTCATTGATATAAATAACATAAAAGACTATTAAATGCTTTGCTAATATCTAGGTAAACTATATAGCATTCCTTTCTTTTATCAGTCTAGTAATATTAAGAGCCTTGATATTACAAATTATTTCACTTTTTTGTATTTGTATATATAGTGCCTGACAATAGTAGGTATTTAATAAATTCTTGTTAATTGCTTAATTGAAAAAGGTACATGTAGTTGTCTAGCACAACATGTTCTTGATACCGTTCTTTTGTAATCATTGTAATTTCTTTCCTCAATGTTCACTAAGCATCCTTTTAATAATATATCCCAGAATTTTGTCAGAAACCCAAGTTAAACTTGTCAGTCTATACTTTGCAGCCTCTATTCTCCTCCCTCTTCTTTTTTCAGAATTAGGACAATATTTTCCCTTCTCCAATCCTCCAGTACTTCTCCAGTTCTCCACAATCTTTCAAAGATCACAGACAGTGATTCAGCAATCACATCCACCTATTCCTTTAGTCCCTTAGTATATAGTTCACCTGGTTCAGGTTGCCCCAACTCATACGGGGAAGCTTAGTGCTCTTCCAGTATCTCTTTACTTATCTTGGGGATCAGCTCTGTATTAGCCATTTTTGTTGTTTCCTTCATGCCCAGAGATAATTTTCCTTGGCAGAGAAAAGGAAATCAAACTAAAAGTTAAACAGCTCTGCCTTCTTCCCATCATCAGTTATCATCTGCCCATTAACCACAAGCATTGGTTCTATCCGTTCTTTGATCCTTCTCTTTTCACCCATATAGCCACAAAAACCCCTTTTCATTATTCTCAGCTTTCATTGGCAGCCTCAGTTCATCCTAAGCTTTAGTACTCCTCACACTACTTTTATAGGACTGTGCTGTGCTTTCATATTCATTCTATCCTTGCCCTTATCTTCTGTGTAATGTATGTGTATACACACGTATACATATATGTATATATCTATGTATATGTATGTGTATATATAATATACATGCATGTGTGTATCTAAGTTAGTTGGTGACTTGCTCATGTGTCCACATCAAATCTATTCAGACAATTCCCTTTTTTCCTCATCAGAATCGTTTCTCTTTGTATCTTCAGAATTAATATTCTTGAGAGATTGTCATCCTCCCTGGGATAACTTCCCCTGGAGATTTTAGTCTGTGATATGCTACCAAAAGTATCTCTCAAGCAAGGGAATGCTGGAGTCAGCTGGAACCAGCTTGTGAGAGCTGACAAATTTTCATTGTGAGCATTTATACTTCAGAAATTGGCAAACTATACAATTCAGGACTTGATTGTTTTGTTGATTGTTAAGACCTAAGGAAGTTATGGAGAAAATGGTAATAATGAATACTAAATTTAAAAGTGTGTCATTCACATAATTTTTCTGGAGAGCAAGTAGTGAAACACTTAACCAGTACACCCTTGTTTTTAAGCCTCTCCCCAAATCTAGGATATATTACATAGTATTCTCAGCTTCCCAGCCATTCTCTGCTACACCCCTAAGAAGGAATAATTACTTCTTCACTAGTTTCCCATAATTTATACCCCAGCAAGCACTTCCTCCTTGTTGTTGAGAATTATCTACAGAATAATATTTCTTCTTGTTGGTTCCTCCACTTTATAAAGGATGACATTATCATTAAGGTACATAAAAATTTATTAGCTGGTACTCCAGGATGTATCTGGAAAACTGAAGTTCTTCTGTTGAGGTTTAGGGTTCAGAGGTGCTTGAGACCCCAAAATATCAAGATGATGGGTCTTGCTGAATGACTTCAACTCAAGTCTTCTCTCAGCCAAAGTAAAACAAAGTTTATTAAAGATTCGCTATGATGGGTAGACTCTTAAGGAGCCTTGGTATCTGTGACGCTTGTATTAGACAAAGCGACCAGAATAATCTGACACAGAGTCTGCACTAGATTAATCTCAGCCCCATCATGGAGGCAATATGGGACTTATATACAGAAAGAGTGTGGGAGGATTTAGGGGTGGTCTAGAGGAGGGGTTTGGGGAGGGTCTTAAGGAGTCTAAGGAGGATCTTAAGGGGACTGAGGTCAGACTCCAGTAGGTAAGATGAGCAAGGTCCCACCATGATCAAGTGGGAGGATTCAATCAGAGTTTAAGGGGTTTCCCAGAACCTGCACCCCATCACTTTCATCATCATGACAGCCTCCTTATTTATTTCCTAAATTCTTCATCTATTTCCTTTTTCCTACCAAGATGTCCAGTATATTTTGATGATAATACCACTTCTATTTCTGCCTCCAACAATCTTCAGTCAAATGTTTTTCACCCTCTCTGGGTCCAGGATTTTGTCACATGGTTATATATCCTCAATATTTAATACTATTCCAACTCCAGCCCCTCAACACACACAAACACAGCCTATTCTTTCCCAGTTCTTTTTGAAAAGGGCATATCCTCCTAGGAGCCCTAGTCCAATCATGGGTCTCATATCATTATATCTCATCATATCACAGTGATCCCTGTGAGGTCAAATTTTCCTCATTGAATTAGGATGTCTAGTTCATCTTGCTTATTGCTTATATTTTGCATTTGTGCTTTTGTGCATAATTATCTGAAGTATGGGTTTTATAACTAGTTTCTTCTTGAGTTTTATGAATTTCTGGATGCTGAGTATAAATTTCTACTGCTGTTTTTCTTCCTTAATTGTAGCTATCACTTAGTATCTTTCTATGCAGGTATTCATAGCCATAGTACATATCCTTTTTTTTTTAGTTTGAACTCTTTTTTTTTCCATCAGATTTGTAAGATTCCAGGAAAATGCACTTTTACCAACTCCTGTTGGTACACTCCATCCTGATCCAGGAATCTTCCATTCCTATAATTTAAACCATGGTCTAGAAATCTGAAACCTACTCTAAAGCACCATTTTCTTAACTGGCTATTCATAACCAGTTTTCAAAGTGTAATTGACACTCTGGTTTAAAACTAAACTTGGAACAATCAAAATAAGCAAAAAAAAAAAAAATGAAAGCATCAGAAAGTACTTGTGAGAATTTTAGTGTCTGAGAAGTTAAGTTGGCTGCTTTTTCTGCTTTTATAAAGACAAGTCAAGTTGATAGACACATTTGAACAGAAGTTTATTTATTCTGCTTAGATCTAGACTGTTAGTAATCTTGAAGAGCTTTAATCAAATCAATGGGATGGGGCAGACAATGAAGATAAAAAGACAAAAATGCAACTCTCCCTGACCTCAAGGTGATGACCTTGTACTGAGAGGATACTAGGGAAATACAGATGAGAGAGAGAGAGAGAGAGAGAGAGAGAGAGAGAGAGAGAGAGAGAGAGAGAGAGAGAGAAGAAGAAGAAGAAGAAGAAGAAGAAGAAGAAGAAGAAGAAGAAGAAGAAAGAGAGAAGAGAGAAAAGGAGAGAGAGAGAGAGAAACCGTAACTCCTACAATTGATAGATGGGGTAGGGGGTGAAGGTTGACAGTAAGAGGGCTTGCTATGACTAAAGATAAAGAGAGCAAGTAAGAGAATCTTCCTGGACTAAAAAAAGAGACAAGATGAGAAGGAAGGTGAAAGATTGCCATAGTATGATGAGGAAGGAAGAAAGCAAATGAGCACTAAGCACCTACTATGTGCTAGACATTTTACAGATATTGTCTCATTTGATCCTCACAACAACCCTGGGAGGTAGATGCTATTACTATCTTCTTTTTACATTTGAGGAAACTAAGGCAGACACAGGTTAAGTGACTTGCCCAGGATCACACAGCCAGTAAGTATCTGAAACCAGATTCAAACTCAGGTCTTAATGACTCCAGGCAGAAGAAACAGGTTCAATAATCTGATTAGAGAAGTAAGTTCAGAATTAAGCAAAGTAAATCCCCACTAAGAGTCAGAGATTACTTTAGATTGATAGGTGGCTCTCTAACCATCATCCTCATGAAGCTTCTTCATGTTACCCTCTGTGAATGGGAAAGAACAGAAAGGGACAACCCAGGGCAGGAAAGGAAACGTGTTCACAGGGGCTTCTAAGTCTCCACAGCCACAACTTAATTCTTCCAATCCAGTCTAATAATCAAGTGCTTGAGTTATACAAACCTAGAAAAAGAGATGAGGTTGATCTGATGGTGAGGGGTCTGAAAACCACACCTTATGAAGGATGACAGACTCTGAAGGAGAGCTGATGCACAGAGTGGAAAAAGCCTCAAAGCTGATCCTGGGTTTTGCCCACCACTCCCCAGGTCTATGGAGAAATAATCAGGTCATTCTCCTGATGCTGGTGACGGCTGAAGTAGGCCTAGTTAGGAAGGCAACCCTTGAATACGGGAGTGTGTGAAAGTGGGATGTGAACAGAGAGTTTGTGGTGTGATGTGCATGGTCACTATCATAAGTCAGAATTAGAAAACAAGACTGTGTGGAAACTGATTCCATGTCATCTGGTGAGTATTCATGGGCACATCTAGGGGTAGATAATCCTGCTCTGTGCCACCCCCTCCCCCACAGCCTTACAGTACCATAGCCAACCCTATCCTCTTGTGGTAGCTTTTACCTTTGCTGAAATAAAGCCCTTATCTGTCTCCTGAAGAGCTAGGGACAAACTGGCCATAATGTATGTTATATGAAAGAGGGGGATAAAAACCCACAAGTTTATATTATGCTATAAATTATCACATGATAGGTGAAACACCAGAAAATGTGCCAGATGCCAGTGGAAACCCCACTAGACAACAAGGTTCTGTGGCAGAGAAGTCCTCACAGAAATTTTGCTAGACTTGCAGCAGACAGTGTGCTTGGGAAGGATAACGTAGCATATAAAATGAATAATCACTCAGCTGGAGAGATGAAATTCATACAGATACCCCCCACACATACATGTACACCCCCACCAAAAAAAAAGTGACTTCCATTTATGGTGGCTACATTATCTAATATACCTTCCTGATTTGTACCCATGATGTTCAACTAAGATGAGGCTGAAAATGATAGGGTGGGTTCAGGGGTGAAAGGGACCAAAAGTATGGGGATGGAGAGATGAGCCTCCTCAACTTTACTGTCATGCCTCTTGGGCTCAGGGAGTCTCACAGCCTCTAGGAACACTGACCTCCACACACAATCTTTTGTTAGTGACTCACAGCATTTAAATTCAATTAAACCGCAAAACCTCACAGTAGACACCAGGGATCTAAAGATGAATATGTTCTCAAGGCATTTACTGACCAACAGGAAGAAGGATCAGGTCAAGTATCAAAATGGGTTGGCACTGCAGGGCTAGAGAGAGATATGAATGATCCAGTTGCAGCTCACTTGGGAATCTCTTTGAGGGTCTGGCCTCTGACACTAGTTCATTAGCAACTCCTCACTAGGACTCACCCCATGTATTTCATCTGTCAAATAACTTCTACCTTCATAACATCTCTCATACACACACACACACATATAATATACATATATACATACACACATTCCCTTCTCCCTCCTCACACAGTTAATACCACAAAGCAGGGCCCAATCACCTCCTCCTTAGAGTACTACAATTATTTTCTAATTGGTTTCCCTGCCTTGATCAAGCCTCTCCTCATTCCAGTCTCTCCTTCATTCAATTGCAAAAGTGAGTTTCCTAAAGCAAGGGTCTGATCTTGTCACCTTCCTACTCAATAAACTCCAGTGTATTCTCATTTCCCCTAGGATCAAATACAAAATCGTCTATTTGTATTTCCATCCCTTCCTCCCTTTCTTGTCTTCTTACACTTTACTCTCCATTGTGCACTCTATAGTCCAGTTACTCTGACTGTTTTGCAGCTGCCCGTGTACAATCCTTCATCTCCCAACATTGTACTGGCCATCCACCAGGCCTGGAATGTTCTCCCACCATATATCCCTCCCTCCTAGCTTCCCTGAAGATTCAGCTCAAATCCTACTTTGTGCAGGAGACCTTTCTTAACCCTCTAGCTGCTAACACCTTCCCTCTGATTCTGTTTTCCGTCTATTCTCCGCCCCCTTTCTCTCCATCTCTATATATGCATATACATATGGGTATATGCATATATAGAGGCAATAAGTAAATATACTTATATGTATGTATATATGTATTGTGTACATGTATATTTCATATATATGTATATATACATATACACAATCTCTACCTTGTATGTACCCAGTTGTTTAGATGTTGTCTGAGGATGGCATTTTTTCCTATCTGTGCATCCCTGGCAGATGGAAAGCATTAATAAATGTTTGTTAACCAAGAGACTGACAAGACAGGGCTTAGTGTGATCAAAGGCTAACGTATGAGTATGAGTTGGTAGGAGAGGAGGTGAGAAGGGCTTGTGGCCTGGGGCCTAGAATAGACTGGAAAGCCCTTCCTGGAGGATGGGGGGATATAAGCTAATACTTCATAGACTTAGTTAAGGGGAAAGGAGGCAGCATGGGATGATAAAAAGGATCCTGGATTTGGCTCGGCCAGATCTGAGTTTGAATCCCAGATCTGCTCTTCCCTCTATAACCTTCGGCAAGTGCCCAGGGCCTCTCTTTTTTCATCTGTAAAACAAGAGGGTCCCTTTCATCTCCAAGTAATATCATGTTCCTAAAGAAAGAAGTAGTTTTGCCTAAGGAGAGAGGTGGGAGCAAAGCCACAAAGGTGAAAATAAGCATGGTTTCTGCAGGACAAAATTTAGGAAGCAGCCGCCTATCTTGCCAAAGGCAATTTGTGTATCTGGCCTGCTTTCCCCTCCTCTCCCTTGCCTTCCCCTCCCTATTCCTGCTTCCTCAGTAGAGACCTTGACCAGAGTGGCATGCAGAATGACTTTGTCCTGCCAGGGTCCCGTGTGCTCCAGAGTGTTTAAAAGACAGCCTGAGACTTCTCTGGGTTTGGGTTTTTTTTGTTTTTGTTTTTGGTGGAGCAAGTGGGTGAAAGTATGGTAAAGGAGGCCTGTGACCTCCTTTCTGTTGATCTCTGCAGGGAGAAGGGGAGAGAATCTCTGGGAGGAGGAGGGGAGGAAGTAAATGGTGAAGAAGGCCTATAGCTTCTCTAGGTCTCTGGTGGAGGCAGAGGGAGGAGAGTGGGCACTGAGCGAACATGGTGGGGGAGGAGATGGCAAAGGCACTCCTGGTCTCTCTCAGTGAGCTGAGTGGGGGAAGGGTGATGCATATGGACGTGGCTTTTTCCATCTCCTCCCCTCCTCATCTCCCCAACATCAAACAACTCCAGATACAGCACCCGACAGATCAAACAGCCCAGCCCAGCCTGCCCCACTGGCTGCTTTGGAAGGACTTGAGTGAAAGGCCTCATTTGCATCCTGTATGTGTGCCCAGAGAGATACTGCTTTCCTACACGCGCGCGCGCGTCTTTTACACACACACACACACACACACACACACACACACTTCCAGGCAGCCCTTTGATCTGGTTTGATGTCTCTTTCAGTTCTTTCCAACCAAAAAGGCTTTTATCCTCTGAAACCTCCATCTCTCTGGGTCTTGTCTCCATCCTCTCCACCCCACTGCTCCCCCCACTTCTTTCCTCTATCTCTATCTCTGTCTCTCACAGCCTCTCTTGTCTCTCCTTCCTCTCTTTGTCTCTCTGTCTTTCTCATTGTGTCTCTCTCAGTGCGTACGTGTGTATGTGTGTATATGTCTCTCCCTCTCTCGCTCAGCCCTTTCTTCCTAACCAGAAGAAGGGCAGAGCAATTACATTATTTTAATACTTTCACAGATCTAAGATCTCATTCATCCCTCTGCCCAGTGCAGATCATTATTTACCTAGGCTATCTCTTTCTTGGCTATTCTTATCCTTGTCCTCCCATGGATTTTTAAAAATTAAATTGAATTTTTTTTCAGTCAAAGATTTGCCTCTCTCTAGTCCATGTCCGTCCCCCAACTGAGAAAGTAAGAAAAATAAAGTCCCTGTTACAAACATCTATAATGAAGCAAAATAAATTTCTGCATTGGCCACATCCCCTCAAAATACATCTCAATCTGCACTCAATCATCTCTCTGTCAGGAGGTCTTCCTGTGACTGCTTCATAGATGGTATGTTTGCCCCAAGCATTCTTTGCAGGGTCCGTGAACTTGTCTTTAGAGAGAGAACAAATATTCAATATAACTGGTTTCCTTCGTCATCCTTTGTATTTTATTTGATGCATTTAAGGATATCATTCTGAGAAGGGGTCCACAAGCTTCATTGGGGTGCCTAACGATCCATGACTCACAGCAAAGGTTAAGAATCCCTGCTCTATTCAATGCCCTGGAAACTCTCCATGAAGTCTTTACCATTGCTGGGTACATTCAGGCTGTCCAGCTGTTGTCCTTCTCTCTGGCTGTGGAACATGTCCTTGATGATGACTTTCACCAATTCTTATATGGAAGATGTTGTTGTTAATGTGCTGCAGACTACTTACCCCTACCTTGTATCTTTCCATTGACCTGCATTTCTGTTATGTTCAATGTGTCTCAGCCATATCTAGCAATATGGGGAGAGTATTGCTGTGAAAAGAGATGGGTTTTTGCAAAAGTGAGCGACTTTCTTTCGTGACTAATGTGCAAATATATTGGCTTCCCTGTTTCGAATATAGAGAAGTCAAAAGTAAAGGCATTTCTGAAGCAAGGTACTAAAAGATCCTTGGGATCATATTGGGAGCCACCTGAGAAGGCTTCCTGAAGGAGAAGGCTGGCCGGTGTTAAGAATACTTGTGTAATGCCATTTGGGCTAGGACACACCATGAACCAGAAATCAACTGATTCCCCAGCACTCTAGGACACATCCCTTTGCACACCCTTCCGCTCTGGTGAGACTAATCTCCTTACTACCCTCAGGAAGGTAAGAGTCACCCCCAGCTTTGTGCCTTTGCTCTTGCCTTTTTTTTCTTGCCTGGCACGCCTTTCTACCTCCTTACTGCCTAGACAAATCCTAGACATCCTTCAAGTTGCAGCCCATTTCCTACTACTTCCATTAAACCCTCCCTGACCACTCCAAATCACATTGATCCCTCCTTTCTCTGACCTGCTGCAGCACTTAACCTGAGCTGTGCAATCCTGGATTTAATCAATCAGTCAGCAAGCATTTATTATAAACTTATTATATACCAGGCATTGTGCTGATACATGGCTGTGTCTTAATGTCACACTATATCTTCTGTCTTGCTGTTTTGTGTATATAAGACCTGCCTCCCTAATTAGACCAGCAGTGACCCACAAAGTGGGTCTTCTTCTGTCTCTCCAAACATGAGTAATAGGTCTGAACACACAGTAGGTACTCAGTATAGGTTTGCTAGCTGACTCTTTCCTGACTACTCCCTTATGCACAGGATAGGAGTAGAGTCAGAAGATTGAGGTAGATTGTCTTTGAGGCCTCTGCTCTCCTGGCCCCGGTTCTTTGAGGCCCCCTGCATGTGCTCACCTGGAAGATGACAAGCCAGGATCAGAATGGAAAATATGTATGAGCCCACATATTAAGTCAGTTGACATAACGTATGTAAACAGTGCAATCTTCCCATTTCCTCCTTAATGCAAATGCTTGTATAAACCTACCATTAGAGCATATTGGCATGCCTCACACCTTCCCTCCCCAGTGCTAGAAGGTGGCTGCCTAGACACTGTGACCACCAACCCCCTTTACCTGGCCATTGGGCAACCTAGTCATCAGGAGCAAATCAAATTTAAGGTGATCAACAGCCACTAATTCCTGACTTCCATCCCTTCCCATTCTCCCTCTTCCCCACACCAATTCAACTTGGTAGGGCCAGAACAGGCCCAGGAGCTACATTGTGCAGGATCTTTAGGTCCACACCCTCCTACAAGAGCACCCCCAAAGCAGGGACACCCAGGAATCTCCCCTCTGGCACCAGCCCATTCTCCTTCAGTTGTGGTCCCCTGACCTCCCAGAGAGGGAAGAGCTGACTTCCCACTATGCCTGATCAATGAGAAAAGCTGGTACCATGAAAAAGTAAAACATTCAATCAATAATAATAGCAAGTCTATTGTGTTATTATGTAGCATGTGGATGAATAAGAAGTATTTATTAACTGCCTGCTATTTATCAGACACTGTACTCATTATAACCGTGATGAGAGTCAGTAGAGCAGTGACCTCCAAGTCAGTAGACCCTGGCCTCCAAGGCACCAAGGCTTTACTTCTTTACTTTACTTCTCAGCCCCGATGCAGGCTGGTTGCATGAGCCTCCATGTCACTTGACGTCCCTCGGTGCCCAGGCAACTCTCAAAGACCATAAGTTGCAACCAAAGTGTTGCTTGGCACTAGGAGGAGTTTCTCACTGGGGGCCTCTGACTGGATGAAATCACAAGTCTGGTTAAAAATGATGATGACAGCATTTCTATAGCACCTTTACAATTTATACCTAGTGCTTTTCTTACAGCATCACTGTGAGGTAGACAGTACAGGTACTATTTTTATAGATGAGGAAACTGAGGCACAGAGTGTTTATACAACTTGTCCATAGTCATACAGCTAATAGGAGGCAGGATTTGAATCCAGATTTTCTGAATGCCCTAACCTCTTTTTACACCTGTTGCCTCCTTCTCCTTTTCCCTGAGAGAAGAAATTCTGCTTGCCAAGTAAAAGTGTTTGGCTAGGAAAGGGAACTTCATTCTTTTTAGAAATCCCTAATAATAATATATAATATAATAATAATAACTGGACGATATCAAGTGTCTTCAAAACCAGAGCCAGCCCTGAGACTCAGGAGTCCATCTTCAGGAGTCTGCCTGGTCTTACACAGGAGGAGAAGCTGACTTCTTGATGTGACATAAGGGCATCCAGATGGCTTTTTCCTGTCCCCAATCCTTCCCCCAACCTCTTCACCTATTATAGTGCCCAAGACTAAACCATTAGAGGCCCATGCCTTTGGATCAAGGAATTGAAGTTCTCAGCTCAAATGGAAATGCTCCCAAGAAAAATCATTTGTAAAATCTGGGGTGCTCAAGCTAGAGTCCATGGATCCACAAAGTGGTCTGTGGATAGAACTTGGATGGCAAAGAAAAAAAAAATCTTTCTTTTCACTGACTCCAACTGATGAATGTTTTTCCCCAATATTTAAAAGCATTACTCTGAGAAGGTGTCCATAGGTTTCATCAGACTGCCAAAGGGGTCCATGAGATAAAATATCAGTTTAAAAAACCCTGCCTTAAAGCTTCATCCCTTAATTAACTGACACAAGAGACAAAGAAGAGATGTTTTAAATCCTAGGATAATGCAACTATGATCCCAAGGGGAACCCCTACTGTGAGAGGCAAAGCCAGGTAGCTCTACTTGGAATGAGAAGGGGAAGGTTTGAATTCCAGTTTCCTCACTTACTGAATGAATGACCTAGAGCAGGGGTGGGGAACCTGCAGCCTCAAGGCCAAATGTGGCCCTCTAGGTCCTCAAGTGCAGTCCTTGGACTGAATCTAAACTTCACCGAACAAAGCCCCTTAATAAAAGGATTTGCATTGTAAAATTTGGACTGAGTCAAATGCTGCCCCAAGGCTACAGGTTCCCTATCCCTGCAAGTCACTAAGCCTTACTTCCCTCAATGATTCTTGCTCAACTTCCCTCCTAGGATTGTCCAAAGAAAGTCTTCATAAACATTAAAATGCTATGTGAATTAGAATAATTAATCATTTAAATACCAGTGAAATTGGGGGAAAAGAGAGAGGAGTTCCTCTATAAGCTGGACTTTAATAGCCTTAACTCAGCCACAACCCAGCTGGCCTTTTCTGGCTCTTGGAGGTGGTGAGTTAAAATCCTCCATCATCCCTCTTTTGAGGGAAGATCAGCTCTTTCACTGAGTCCTGGGATCTGGAGAGTGTGACAAGAGGAATTATGAGTGGGTTGGCTGAATGGGAACAGGCATCCTCACTCATATAAGCACAAAATTTTTGTCCAAACTGACACTGAAGACTGTTTTTTCAAGACCCAGGCGGGAAGAGGGTAACCACTTCAGATCACAGATTTATAGACTATTAGCTCTGCAAGAGACCTTATAGATCTAGAATAACCCCTTCATTTTATAGATGGGGAAATTGAGGATCAGAGCAGTGAAGGGACTTTGCTTAAGATTTCATGTGCTTAGGATTCTTGCCCTACCAGAGCAGTCTCATTCATGCCAATATTTTTCCATACCTTCTCATTCCTGATTCTGTAACTCTGTTATTGCTATGCTTATCTAAAGTCTGTATATCCTTCAAGGCCACAGGTTCAAATCCTCCCTTCTTCAAGTTGTTGTTTGTCCTTCATTTTCAAAGAGGACCATGACATCACCATGACATGCAGGTGAATTGGATTTAAGTGAGGCAGGGCTGTGCAAAGTCACCAGCCTCACTTTCTCCTCCTGAGCCATTTGGGTTCATTGGCCAGATGTAGATCAGGACGACTAGAGATAGCCCTGCACCTTCTTCACAAAGCCTTTCCTGACTACCCCAGTCCATACCAATCTCTCTCTTCTCTGTCCTCTGATACTTGAGGCTAGTAGCTGATCTTACACCATGCTCTATGATTCTCTCCCTGTTTCAGGTATATGAATTTTATATCCTAACCAGAGAGCTCTGTCTCCCCAAGCATTTAGCTCTGAGCAGGGCTGAGAATTGGGGGCACATACAGGGATAAGGACAAATTCCTTCCTTAGTGGGGTAGCTAGGTGGGGTACTGGACCTAAATTTTAACTCTACCTTGGGTAATTCTTAGTTGTATGACCTCAGATCACTTAACCTCCTTGGGCCTCATTTTCCTCATCTGTAAAACAAGGAGAATGGACTTGATGGCCTCTGAAGTACCTTCCAGCTCTAAATCTGTGATCCTATTAATAGAAATTATGAGTTTGACATGGAGCACAGATGGAGAATGAGAAGCTGAAGTGACCTGAGGCCTATGAACTGACCTTTCAGGGATGGGCCCAGCTGGGGTTGCTGAATCACATTCTGTAACCCCCTGCAGTCTCTGAATCTCTCTCCCTCTGACACACTCTCTCTCTCTGTTTCTCTCTGTCTTTCTCTCTCTCTCCCTGTCTCTCTCTGTCTCTGTCTCTCTATCCCTGTCTCCTTTTGTCTCTCCTTGTTTCCAAAGTATCCCCGCCTTGCACCCTGCCATTTTTTTTGTCTCCTTCCTTTCCCACTAGGATACACTGGCCTAGGCTACCCAGTGGCCTTGCTTGCTGCAATATTATTATGGCTTGCAGGGATTTATGAGGACGCCTTGTCAATTCCTGCAGACTGCCCCATGCTGTGAGTTATGCAATAGGCCATTGCCTTAATTAAGACAAACGGCCTTTACTAGATCTGTCCCAGGGAAAAATTGCTCCCTGGGCTCCCTCTTTGTAGCCAAGGAATGACAAATGCCTACCCAGGCAGGTGTGGTGTAGTCCTTGTCCCTGATTCACACAGCCTTCACCTTATCAAGAGCCTGTCTCTTCCTTCCCAGTCCCAGCCCCAGCCCTAACATCCAAAGAGGTTCTGGCTTCACCAGTAGGGCCTAGGGCAGTGTGCTATAATGGACACTGCACAGGCTTAGAGTTAGGAGTCCTAAGTTCAAACCCTGCCTCTGATGCTTACTAGCTGTGTCAGAAGCAACCTCTCTGAATCAGATTTCTTATCTGTAAAATGGAACTCATAGCTCACAGGGAAGTTGTGAAACTCCAAGGATAGAATACCAGTAAAGCACTTTGTACAAACTAAAGCACTACATAAATGCCAGTTATTATTATCTGGAGTTAGAGGACCCATGGTTAAAACTCTGCTTCTCCCCATAACCTTTTACCCCAAAGTCCCCCAATAAGTGACTAAGTCATTTGACTTCATGGGGGAATTTAGACTAGACCAGGGGTGGGGAACCTGCAGCCTTGAGGCCACATGTGACCCCTCTAGGTCCTCAAGTGCAGCACTTTGACTGAATGAATAATCCCCTTAACAAAAAGATTTGTTCTGTAAAACGTGGATTCTGTCAAAAGGCCGCACCCAAAGACCTAGAAGAGCACCTATGGCTTTAAGGCCGCAGGTTCCCCACCCCTGGACTAGACAATCCCAGAGTGTCCTTCCTGCTCTGAGGTTTCAAGCCCCCTCAGCCAGACCTTAGGGAAGGTTGAGGAGATAGCTACATCCACTGGTGTGATTTTTTTTTAGCGCTTTTGAAAGTCCTCCCTCCTATCTGAAAAATTTCTTTCCCACTCACTTCTCAGTGCTGAGAATTCTTGTCGTGAGACACAGCCCATCGTTCCCCAGTGAGAGATCAGGCCAAAGGACAAACCTCCTGGCTGAGCAAACGCAGTGACCCATATTCATGCTTTTCTAGACTGGACCTGTGACGTCTTTGGTGTATGGAACTCCCAGTGAGGAGACTCCCCAATCTACCAATGCAATTCAGCAATGACTCTGCAGCTTAGAGCCCCAGGCATGGAAGGGTTAAAAGACCTGCCACGCATGGAATAGCCAGGATGAATCAAAAATGGGACTTTTAAACCCAGCTCTTCCTGGCTCTGGGGTGGGCTCGCTATCAACTTGTAGGAATGCATGAAGCAGTCTGCAGGCCTTGATAAGATATTCTTTTTTTTTTTTAAACAAATACTTTATTAACTTCTGTTTTACATCATTCATTTCCGCCAGATTTTGAGTTACAATCATTTTCCCCCCATTATTCCCCTACCCACCCTCCCTGAATAGCAGTCCCACAAGATATCGCTTCCTCCAATCTGCTCTCTCCCATACCTTCTCCCATACCCCCTTAGACTTTTCCATTAGAGGAAGATGAATCTTTGTGTCCCAATGCCTGCACATCTTATCTCCCAATTATAGGCAAAAGAGTATTAATAATAGTATTTATATATATATTTGAAACATTTAATGTTATGACCTTGAATTTCAGATCCATTTCCTTCCTCCTTTGTCACCCATTCCTTCTTGGGATATAAGTAATTCAGTATATGTTGTACATGTCTAGCTATGCAATACATTATCATAGTAGATATATTGTACAAGGCTGCTTATAATTCCCTCCCACTCATCCCACCCCCCACCTGGTCCATTCCCTACATGATCCTGTCCCTCTTCTATAGTGGGTACTTCCAACCTCCCCTCACCCCCAAGGATGCCCTCCCATCCATCATCCCTCCTCTCATCCCCCTTCCCCCTATCCTGCTGCAGGTTGAGATATCCCATTTAGTATGTATGTCATTTTCTCCCTGAACCAAATTCAATGTGAATGTGGTTTTGCCTTTTTAGCCTTCCTTATTCTCCCCTCCTTTGCAACCACTTCCCCTTGCTTCTTCTACATGGGATAGTTTACCCTACCCTGTCTCTCCCCATCTCCTCTTTCCACTTTCCTCTCTCACCTCATAATTTCATCCCTTGAGTATTCTCCCTTCCCAACAAATTCAACTTATGCCCTCTATCCATATATAACTGTAACCTTATACACACACATTCACATATGTATTCATATGACCACACCCCTTCTTCCATTATTTTCATAGTGAGAAAGATATCATCAGTCACAGTTATTGCTTTCCATATAGGAATGTAAATAGTTCAACTTTGATAAGTTCCTTTTGATTTCTTTTCCCTGATTACCTTCTCAGGCATCTCTTCCTTCTTGTGTCTGGGTGTCAAATTTTCTATTCAATTCTGGTTTTTTCCTCAAGAATGCTTGAAAGTCCTCTATTCCACTGAATGACCATATTTTCCCCTGAAACAAAATACTCAGTTTTGCTGGGTAGGTGACCCTTAGGTTCATTCTCAGTTCTTTTGCCCTCTGGAATATCATATTCCATGGCCTTTGATCCCTCAGTGTAGAAGCTGCCAGGTCCTGGGCTATTCTGATTGTGTTTCACAATATTGAAATTGTTTCTTCCTGGCTGCTTGTAGTATTTTCTCCTTGATCTGGGGATTCTGGAACCTGGCTATAATATTCCTGGGAGTTTTCTTTTTGGGATCTTTTTCAGGAGGTGATCGGTGGATTCTTTCAACCTCTATTTTGCCCTCTGGATCTAAAACATCAGGGCAGTTTTCCTTGAATTTCTTGAAGGGTGATTTCTAGGTTCTTTCCTTGATCATGGCTTTCAGGTAGTCCAATAATTTTTAAATTGTCTCTCCTGGATCTATTCTCCAGGTCAGTGGTTTTTCCCATGAGATATTTCACATTGCCTTCTAATCTTTCATTTGTTTGGATCTGCTTAACAGCATCTTGATTTCTCATAAGTCACTAGCTTCCATTTGCTCCAGTCTAACTCTGAAGGAATGAATCTCCTCAGTGAACTTTTGAGATTCTTTTTCCATCTGGCAAATTCGACTTTTAAGGCATTCTTCTCCTCAATGCCCTTTTGGGCCTCCTTTGCCATTTGAGCTAGTCTATTTTTTAAGGTGTTGTTTTCCTCAGTCAGGCTGTTGACCCTCATTTCATACTTTGCCTGCATCCTTCTCATTTCTCTTTCTAATTTTTCCTCCACTTCTCTTATTTGATTTTTAAAGTCCTTCTTAAGGTCCTCTATGGACTGCAACCCGCTCATGTTTTCCCCTGGGGCTTTTGGAGCAGGACTTCTGACCTCACAGTCCTTTTCCCACTCTATGCCCCCAAAATAGGAGTCTAGGGTTGCATTTTTCTGTTTCCTTGCCTTGGCATGTTGCCACTTAATTGCTTGACTTTTGGGCTTGTTGCCACACTATGGCTTTAAGGCCAGCTAGAGGAATTTTTGTCCCGAACGTGTGGGGGGCAACTTCCATTTCTGGTAAGCTGTAAACCCACCCACAACTTCCACCCTAGATCACAATCCAGATCCAGGAGGTTAAAGCAAGAGCGATTACCCCCCAAGACTGATCGCTGGATCTCCCCAGGATTTGTAGGCTGGGAGCCGGAAATGCCTCTGAAAACTACACAGTGGAGTGTCTCCTCAGCAGCTTCTAGCCCCCAGGGGAGGGAGCTGACGCATTCCCCAAATACAGGTCCCAAAGTCCATAGGACACTAACCTCTTACTTTGTCCTAGGCAAGTCTATGTTGATAATTCTGGCGTCTCCACAGTTCCTGGTGTTCTGGGGTTCCTCCAGCCTGCTGCTGGCCCTGCCGCCCTGGGGCTAAAACCTCAGCTCACGTGGACCTGGGCTCGGCTCGGCTCCTGCGCTCTGCCGGCTCCCAGACCACTGCGCTGGTCCTTCCTGCAGGGTGCTGGGCTGTCCTCAGCGGGAGGTTAGCTTCTCTGTGGCGTTCTGTGGGTGCTGGGGCTCCAGAAGATTTTCAGAGTCCTTTTTTACATAGTTTGTGGAGAATCTGGGGGCAGAGAGGCTTGGACGAGCTGTTTCTATTCCGCCATCTTGGCTCCTCCCCCAAGATATTCTTATAATCTACATTATACTGAGGTATAAATGACTGATGTCAGAATGTTTCCAAAGAGTAGGCTGCTTGACGTAAGGATGGAGGTACCAGAGAGAGATGGAGGGGTGCTGGGTCACTACGTGCAAATTTCACTTCAAAACATTGCTGCGGGGGCCTCCAACCACATGGACTCAGTCACCTCTTCACTCTCCCCAGTCTTAGAAGGGAGAAGATATTTGCAGCACAGCAAATGATCCCCTAGGCAGAGAATTAATAGGGGTTCTAGACTTTCAGAGCCTGTTTGTGCAAATTTCACCTCTCTCTCTCTCTCTCTCTCTCTCTCTCTCTCTCTCTCTCTCTCTCTCTCTCTCTCTCACACACACACACACACACACACTCCATACCTAGAAAAGTATGCATCCTAATCAGGATTCTACACCTGCTCATTTGTTAGTGTTTTTCCCCACAAACCTGCCATTACCCCCAAACTCCTCATCCTATACTTGGGAGAATGGGAATCCTGAGTGCCCCCTGAGGAAAGGCAGACCTTCCAGTAGCAAGAGAGAAGCAAGGTCAAAGACTGCAGGTGAGGTTATATCTGCTGTCCTCTCTTACTTTTTTTTTCCTACTGAAGAAGATATAGGACAGAATAGCCCAGTTACTTTTCAGGTATCTATGCTGGTGGATGGGCACCGCAACACTGATAATTGTAATGGTGGATTTTTTTTTTTAATAGCCAAAAGCAAATAATCTCAAAGAGAAGAAAATCCAAATGTTGGTTCCACTTGAGCCCTAAAATGTCTGTCTTTCAGTTCATTTCAATGAATTAACTGTTCTTGAATATCACAGCCCAGGCCACCTTAGGAGACCCTCCCTGATAGGAGCAGGAAGAGCTCCCCAGAGACACACCTCAGTCTCCCAGCTCTCCCTATTACTGCAGGCTTCCAATGGTTCAGGACTCTGCCCTGTGCTCTGTCCTGAAGGAATGAAATCCCCTTTCCCCTATGTTTCTTGCTTCTATCAGCTGGCACCTATTATGTGTACCTATTGCACCTAATTTCTATTAAGTTCCCACAATCCCAGTGTGAGAAAAGACTAAGCCCCCAGACTCCATCCCATGATGCATCAAAGGACCAGAGAATAAGACACAGTCCAACTGTGTCCAACTCAGAAATCCCATCTCAACTATAAACAAGGTGGGGGTTACTGGGATGTTGCTCCAGAGTGCCAAAATTTAGAAGGTACTGACCACACTTGTAGTCCTTCAGTGTTATGGGAAGTTTTCAGTGTCCTGGTATTCTCTCTCCCCTACACTTACCTTAAGGATGGAATGAACCCTGGGTGATCTCCTCAGCTACTTCCCAGCCTACCTCCCATGCTGGGAGCCTCCCACTATCCCTCACCTAACCTCACACACAAGGAAAGAAGAGAAGGAAGATACATTTATTAAGCTCACACAATGTGTCAGACACTAAGTGCTTTACAAATATAATCTCATTTGCTCCTCACAAAACCCCTAGAAATTAAGTGATATGATCTTCATTTTACAGTAGAGGAAACTGAGGCAGGCAGAGGTTAAGTAACTTGACCTGGGACATTCAACTAGTATATGTCTAAGGCAGGATTTGAATTCAAGTCTTCCTAACTTTAGGCTCAGCACTTTATCCACTATACCAACAGCTGCCTTCCCATAGTTCATGTCCCTCTCCCTGGAAGCAAAAATCCCTAGATTCAGCTCTTTCTTCCCTGAAGCCTAGAAACCTCTGTGCAATACCTGAATCTACCCCATTCATTCACTATTTGTGGCCTTCTCTACTGAGACTTTCTGAGGGGGCCAGATTCTCTGTCCTCTTTCTCCAGATCATCAGCCGTCTCTGAGCATCTTCTGCCCCTCAAGAAGCAGTCAGTCACTTTGTTCCCCTAGCCCTATTCTCATCCCAGACTGAGTTCCCGTTGGGCCTAATACCCTGGCTCTCCAAGTTTAGGGTTCTTCAGGTCTCCAAATCCCACAGCACTAAAAAAAAAAAACCATTTCCTCTAATCACCCCCAGTTTTCCTCCTAGATGCCTGGATTTCCCCTGCTCTCAGTTTCCCCTTTGCTCCCAAGGCCTCTTGCTCTCTTTCCTCCTCCCAGGACCTCACCCCTGCCTCCCCCTCTCCCCGAAAGCACAGCAGCTGGAGGGGAGAGAACAGTAAAAGTCTATTGCAGCTATAAAAGGCATTAACCATCTGAGCACTCTTCCCCATCAGGCGGAGCAGCCCATTCATACTTAAACAGGAAATATTGTTTAATGCCCATGGTAATGAGCGAATCAAATTTTGAAAATTAAACCCGAAATTGAGCATTAGAGCTGGGACGCCAGCATTTGGCAAACCAACTGGCATTGCTGCTGCCCACCCACAGCTCCCCACCCCCCCTTCCCAGCCCCAGGGCTTGTCTAGGTCCACAGTCCAGACAGACAGATGCTCCCGACATACTGTGATGCGAAAGGCCATGGGAAGGCTCCCAGCCAAAAATATTTCTGCCTACACCAAACCTGCCACAATGCCTGAAATTCCACCATTAATATCTCCTTTTTTGGGGGGGGGGGTCAAGCATTGCTCTCTCTCTGTCTCTGAAACTGTCTCTGTCTGTCTGTGTCTGTCTGTCTGTCTCTCCCTCTCTCTCACTTGCTAGCTATTTTATAGGTAACTTTCTAGGAAGGGGAGTGTATTAAATCAGTCTCCCCTTTTGAATGAACTAATTAGACACATTTCCTCTATGACAAGAAAGATAAAACAGTATGAGGACTCTACATACATACAAAGAAAGAAGAGGAGAGACTTTGGAAAACCTGGGAAGAAGAAAAGGAATAAAAAAGGGGGGTGGAGTGCACAGGGGCAAAGGTGCCAACAACATGCCTCACCAACTAATCTTCAATTTCCTCTTCTGCAAAATGGGTCCTTTCGCCAGGCAGCTAGGTCCAAAGTCAGAGGTAGGAGGGGA
Source organism: Gymnobelideus leadbeateri (assembly GCA_011680675.1). NCBI lineage: Eukaryota > Metazoa > Chordata > Mammalia > Diprotodontia > Petauridae > Gymnobelideus > Gymnobelideus leadbeateri. The sequence continues at coordinate 66,234 of WOXC01004081.1, forward strand.
TCACCTTTGACCAGAAACCAATTCAGCCAAAACTCTTAGTTAGACAGAAGAATATTATGAGATGGACCTCAGAGGTTGTTTACCAACTCAAACCTGTCCTCCATCAGGAATCCTTTCAATAATACCACTGACAAGTCTCCACTTGAAAACCTCCCATGGGGAAATGCAGGTCATTACACTTTTGGAGAGCTCTAGAGTCAAAGTGTTAGGAAGTTTTCCTTACAGCTTTCTCTTCCAAAATGGCACATAAATCAGTGATGAAGCTTCTGAAAGGTGCTAGCCATCCAGCTGCCACTGACAAGGAAAACTCACTCTTAAAAAAAATTATGGGATTATTAATATTATGATTAATCATCATCATAATAAATAATCTCTTACATATGTATAGCACTTTATAGTTCTTCAGTATACTTTCACATCCATTAATTTGTCTGATCTCACAAAATTCCTCCTGAGATGGGTAGCACAGATGTTCATTTTATAGATGACAAAGGTGAGTCCTAGGGGCTAACTCACCCCAAATTCACAGAAAGTCAGCAGTCCCTATGCTAGAACTCAGGTCTTCTGACTACTATTACTACTACTACTACTACTACTACTACTACTACTACTACCACTACTACCTTTTACTACTAACTACTACTTACTACTAGCTAACATTTATATTGCACCTTTTAAGATTCAAAGTAATCTATCTTCTACTTCACATATTAAATATTAATGGACCCTTCAAGACAGACATTGAAATGAAGTACCATCTAACTGATGAAATCCAAATGCTACTAAATTCCTTTTCAACTGGCCTTTTAAAAGTTGTTATTCTTGACCTCTCCATAGCATTTGGCACTATTATCCCTACTCCACCTACAGAGTAGGCTTTGGCCTATGCTTGATTTTTGTTCCTTCCTCAGCTTCTCTTACCTCCCTGAGCAGTCCTTCCATCTCCTTTGCTGGATGTTTTTCCCACACATTAAAGTGGGTGCCCCCCTAAAGCTCTGTCTTGGACTCTCTTCTCTCTCTGCATTTTTTCTTTTGATAATCACAGTACCTTGAGTGGGTTCAGTTATCATCTTTCTGCAGATTAATTACATAGTCTTGAGGTCGAAACCAATATTGTCACTGAATATCTCAGCCTGCATATCCTACTGACATCTCAAACTCAACCTGTCCAAAATGGAACTTCTAATATTTTACCCAAACCAAACCTCATCCAGCCTTCCCTATTTCTATTGATGAGACATCCTCCCAGTGAGCCAAGTGCACAACTCTAGAGTCCCTTTTAACTTTTCCCTGGTTTTGTTATGACTTTTTCTGTCTTCCTCCTTGCATTCATATAGGCCATCCGGCATGCTTAGAACATAATTCCTCCTTACAGCTACCTATTGGAAGCCTCTCCTTTCAAGGCTCTGGGAAGATACCACATGCTACAGAAAGTGTTCCCTGATGTCCTGCTTTCCCAGACTTCTTATGGGACTTTGTCCTTGTCCTATTTCACTTTGGTGTAGCATACTCATGAATATGCCTTAACCTCCGATTAGGTTATAGACTCCTTGACAACAGGGTCTGTGTCTTCTTTTTGTTTTTTCTGCCTCCAGGATCTAGTCACTTGATAAATTTTGTTGAACTGAATTCAACTCTTATTTTGCTTACCTTGGAGAATTATCTTTAGACGATAAAGTACAGAAACACAAGCTAAGGTCAAAATCACCCCACCCCAGGTAGCCCCCAGACACTTATCAGGTGAGAACACATCTTAACTGCTTAGTTAGTGGGAACCAGATATTGGTAATCCATTGTCAGCATAGCCCTGAGGAAAAGCGGCTAGGGGAGGAGAGACTGGGAGGGAAGGGAAAGCAGAAGAGAACCTCAGCCTTGTTTCCAACTAGCTGGATGGTTTTATACAGATGCCATACAGTGTGAACAAATTCCTCCACTAATCCATACAAAATTTCTGTTTCATCTAGTAAAGTGTTTAGACCTTGTTCAAATCTAGTGAACAATGGAGAGATGTTCTCACCTGATAAATGTATCTGTTATACTTGGTGGGGGGATGGGGAGAAGTGATTTTAGTTCTATCTTTACCTATCACAGACATCCCCTTGGAGGTACAAACATTTTCTCTGATTCACTAGATCAATGGGCACCTAAAATTTCCCTAAATAGATCCCTGCCACTGTAAGGGCAATCCAAATGGAGTTTCTAACTCACCCTTCACTTAGACAAGGGGGTCACCTTAAAGAAGGAAAAAAATCCTCAGAAAAATTTCGTAGAGTCTTAGGCCTCTCAAAAAGGGATTAAACACTGAGGGTTGATTATTAGAACTTTTTAGGCCAAGAGACAAAGCTTATCCTAGAAATCTGTAGTCCATAAAGATCTCAGACAAGCTATTTAGACTCCTGTCATCATAAGACAAGCATTCCACATCATCTTAAAAGTGAAAAAGAAAAAGATGAACATTTATGAGCTATAAGAGTGTGTTCCAGACAAACTTCTAGGGATTTAAGAACCCAAACTTTTCTTTTCAACCTAAACATAAATTCTTGTAAAGAATTTAGTAATACAATAGATATTAAGACTTGAACATTCCTACAGTCAAAAGTTATGAAAAATAAACTGACCCAACTTTTAAGTAAATAAAAAAAACATATAATTGCAGTCTAAAAGAAAAGGTAAAATAGCTTGAAAATGAGGGTATCCAATAACAAAATCCCCAGGTAAATAATCTCTTTCCCAAATGATACCCTGCCCCCATCTGTAGTGCATATTGACTATGGCATTCCATACCAAGGGAGCACCCATCTGCCATTGTTAAGTTCAAGTCAGCAAGTCCAAAAAAAAATAGCCTTTCAGGGTACTAAAAGATTAGTAAATGTGAGTTTCAGAAATTTTTAGGCCAAGGCAAAGCTTATCCAATAAACCTATATTCCACAAAGATCTCAGATAAGCTGTTTGGATTCATGTCACCATAAGATAAGCATTTCATGTCCTCTTAAAAGCAAAAAAAAAATATGGACATTTATGAGCTATAAGAATGTGCTCTAGACAAACTTCTAGGCATTGATATTTTAGGAATGCAAGAATCCAGGTTTCCCATATCAACCTAAATATAAATTCTCAGTCACTGTTAAACATCTACCAGCATACCCTTGCCTAAAGCACAGGTTTGACCATGTCACTCCTCTGTGCCAGCAGCTTAGTGGCTCTCTACAGTCTATAGGATAAAACAGAAACTCCTCTTGGGCTTTTAAAGCCCTTCATTGTCACTGATCTTTGAAAAACTAGGGAGGGGCTGCTAGGCCACAGGATTGTATAAGGACAAATATTGTCCAGATTTTCAAAAAGCAAAAGAATGGAGCCTAAAAACTGTTGGCCAGTAAGCCTGACTTCTATTTGTGGTAAAAGTCTTGATTATATGTATGTATGTATGTATTTTTTAAAGCAATTGGGGTTAAGTAACTTGCCCAAGGTTACACACCAGTTTTTTTGTGTGGGTGTTAAGTATCTGAAGCGGAACCAATCCTGGGTCCTCTCACTCCTGCCTCCTCCCACTCCTGCCGTCCTCTTAGTCACTGGCCACCTAGCCACCCCTTGATTATATTTTTAAAGGACAGTTAATGAACACCTAAAAAAGGAAGGAGTGATTATGACAGTGCAGCATAGCATCAATTCAATTCAAGGAGCATTTATGAAAAGCTTTCCATGTGCTGAGCACCAAAGGATACAGAAATGAAGTAGTTCTTACCTGCAAGAAGCTTACATTCTATCAAGGAAAACAGCTTTTAAAGCACCAAGTAAATGTAAAGTATGTACAAAGGAATTTCAAGGAGGAGGGGTGCTATTGGCAACTGAGGAAATCAGGGTATGCTTCCTGAAGGAGGTGGCATAAACTGAGCTCTGAAGGAAGCTAGGGGGATTCTGTGAGACAGAGATAAGGAGGAAAAGTATCCCAAATATTAAGGGACAGCCTATACAAAAGTATAGAGTCAGGAGACACAATAACATGGAGGACTAGCCAATAGGCCAGTTTGCCCAGGACATCAATGGGTTGAAAGATATGTTGGTTGAGCCTAGGTAGGTTGTGAAGCGCTTCAAAAGCCCAAGAGGGGTTTCTGTTTTATCCTGCAGACTGTAGAGAGCCACTAAGCTGCTGGCACAGAGAAGTGACATGGTCAAACCTGTGCTTTAGGCAAGGGTGTGCTGGTTTAACAATGGACTCCCTCTCCCCCAAAATGTACACACAGCATACTTTTAAGTTTAATCTGAACAATTAAGGTTTTTTTTTCTATTGCTTCCTTAAATCTAGAAAATCAACAAGATAATAAATTAAGTCTAATTTGTAGCATTTGCCAATTTCTGAGTTGTAAGTGCTCTGACTGAAAATTTAACAACAGACTTTTGTGATCCAGTATGATATACTGGCTCCAATATATCACTGGCTTTAGAAATAGCCACTTGGTCATTGTGTAGACAGAAAGGGATAGATGTGGAATATATTGATGAGACATAATTGACAAGACTTAGCAGCTAACTGGATGTGAGGGGAAAGGGAAAGGGAAGAGTTGAAGATGATTCTAAGCCTGCAAACCTGAGTATCTGAAAAGATGGTGATGACCTCCACAGAAATAGAGAGTTTGTGGGAAAAGGTGATGAGTTCTGTCTTGGACATGTTCAATTCATGGAGAATAATTTGTACCCCATTTATTTTTTTTGATGGGTAAATCAGGAAAATGCTATTAAATATAGTTTATGTCCATTTTAACCCAGCATTTGACAAAGTCTCTCATGTTCATGTAAACAAGGTAGAGAGACATGAGCTAGACAGTAGTACCATTAGATATTCAGGATAGATTATCTAGAGCATAAATGTAGTCATCAATTGTCCAATATCACCTTCTTGGAAGGAGGTCTCTAGTGAAGTGTCCCAGGGATCTGTGCTAACTAACCTTTTTATCAGTTACTTAAATTAATGTACAGCTAGCATGCTTATCAAATTTGCAGGTGACAAAAAAGCTGGAAAGGATAGCTAACATCCTAGGTAATCAGAATCTAAAAAAATTTGACAGGCTAGGACTTTGGGCTGACTCTATATTAAGATGATATTTAATAGGGATAAATGTAAAATCTAACACTTGGGTCCAAAACATCAATGTCAGAAGTGCTAGATGAGGGAGGCATGTCTAGATGGCAGTTCATCTGAGAAAATATCTAGGCATTGAAGCAGACATCAAGCCCAATATGAATCAACAATGCAACATAAGAGTCAAAAAAGACAATGTGATTTTAGGCTGCTTGAAAAAAGACACAGGATTCAGGCCTAGGGAGGTGATGTTTCCTCTGCTCTGCTCTTGTCACACCATGTAAGGTACATTGTAATCATTTCTGGGCATCCTATTTTAGGAAACTGAGTAGGTCTAGGTGAGGTCAACAAGGATGGTGAAGGGCCCTGAGATCATGCCAAGTGAAGATCAGCTGAAGGAACTGAGAATGTTTAGTCTGGAGGTCAGAAGATCCAGGAAGGACATGATAGGTGCTTTTTTTTTTTTTTTGAGGCAATTGGGGTCAAGTGACTTGCCTAGGGTCACATAGCTAGTAGGTATCTGAGGCCAAATTTGAACTTGGGTTCTCCTGACTCCAGGGCCTGTGCTTTATCACTTTATTTTTATGTACCACCTAGCTGCCCCTATAATAGCTGCTTTCAAGGGTCACCATGTGGCACAAAGAATAGACTTGTATTATTTGGCCGAAAGCAGGAAAGCATGGTCCCATTGACCCATGAACAATAGAGAAAATTTAAAAGAGGTTAATTTAGACTCAAGGTAAGGAAAAATGTCCTAGCAAATAAGCTTCCCAGAAGTAGCATGGGATGCCTTGGGAAGCCATAGTTGTCCCCCTCCCTGGAGGATTTTGAGTAAAGACTGGATGACCTCTTGTCAGGTACCTGGTGGAGGAAGTTCTAGTCCAGCCACAGGTTGGGCTGGATAGCCCCTAAAGTCTCTTGCAACTCTGAGATTCTGTAACTTGATGAGTTCAATTGAAACAAGGTGATTTGGGGCATTGGTTTCTTCTTGACCTAGGCTGAGGAAGCCTACATATATGTAAATGGAAATATCAAGGCTAAGAAGCCAGCATCATCAATTCACCCCTGCCCACGTTTGTACTGAATTGACGTTAGGCATCTTTCATCTAAGTTCATGATACCTGACCCCAGTCATTGTGATGCGGACTTTAAACTGAATTTCCAGGTGTGGGGATGTACTATACTGAGCCATCCCCCTTATAACCAATGGCCAAGGTTTGTGTGATAGCCCGTTGGGGTTAAGGGGTTAGATTATGCCCAGGATTAAGTGGGTCAGTCAGTAACTGAGATTAAAAACTTTCTCTCAGCCCAAGGAATGGAATTTTACTGGGCGAGAAACTGGCTGGTCAGGATAGAGTTCAAATCCCAAACTGTGGCAGTGTGAATCAAAGGAGGCAGTGTATTGAAAGGAGGGAATATGGAGGTTGTCCATCTTGGGATCTTGGTTATGAGTGAAGAGAGGTCCTGGCTGCCCTGATCCTCTTCCCCCAGCTCCAAAGTTCTTCTACCTCCTTATCTCCAAGGTTGTGTCCATTCCTAATATTCATCAAGAGACAGACCAGCCAAAGGCAGTTTGCCTGCCCCCCCCCCCCCAAGTCATCCTAGGCTTTAATCCACACCCCTCTGAAACCTCTGAGGAAGACAAGTCCCCAGCCTTAGAGAGCCCTCAACTCCCACATGCAAGAGACTTCCAGCACAAGACATAGAAAATCTTACACAAACAATGCATGTAGAGTGCCAAGTGATCACACTGGGGATCCCAAGGAGAGCAATCATCAGACTTCTATAAGCATTAACCAGGGAGGCTTCCTGGAGGAGGCCCCCTTGAAGCCAGGTTTTTTCTGTGAACAACCTTCTGCAAAATAGTACTTCATGATCCATATCCCTGAAGATATCAGGGGCAGCTGGCAAGGGCCCAACCCTGCCCCAAATTTATAAGTGCTTCCAAGGAGGTGTACTAGGCAGGTTTGGTGGGGGTGGGGTGGGGTGGGGGTGGGAGTTAAGGGTGGGGTAGAAGAGAGAGCTGGCAAAAGAGAAGTGGCAATGTGGAGAGGAGCGTGTGGATGAATTTTAATGCAATCAGAAAGCTGTAATAATGATAATAAAGGAATATATTCAGACGTCAGGAGAGGGAGAAGGGGACCAGGCTGCAGCTCCAGAATTTAAATCAGGCAGAGGCAGAGAATTCTCTCTCTCCCCTTTTTTCCTTTCCTTTTTTTTCTCCCAATGAAGGAAATGGAATTTTTAAGCAGGAGGGCAAGAGATTAGCAATTGGCAGGTTTTCACCTCTTTGTCTTCCAGCAAATCCCATTTAATCAGGGACTTTAATAGAAGGAGGCTTTGGCCCCAAAGGCTGGCTGGGGCATTGGGTGAGAGGAGAGTCATTGATCCCTGGGGGTGGAGAAAGTGCACATCCGTGCCATACACACACACACACACACACACACACACACACACACACACACACACACACACACACAGAGGAGTTTCAATAACCTCCACTGAAGTCTTTAAAAGCCCAAGTTTAATTTGATCTGAAATGTCATCACCACTTCTGAGAGAGAAAATATGTTGACTTTTTCCTCCACCTTTGCCTCAATATCTCTCTCTCTCCCTCCCTTCCTCTCTCTGCCTCCCTTCCTTTCTCTCCCTCCCTTCTTCTCTCTCTCTCTCTCTCTCTCTCTCTCTCTCTCTCTCTCTCTTTCTTTCTCTCTCTCTGTCTCTCTCTATCTGTCTCTCTGTCTCTCTGTCTGTCTGTCTCTCCATTTGTCTCTGTCGCTCTGTCTTTCTGTATCTCTCTTTCCATTTCCACCCCCCCCCCATTTCTTCTTTATTGGTCCTTTCTGCTTCATCTTCCTTTTTCTGACTCTTTCTTCTCTTTCTCTGCTTCTCTTTCCCCTCTTTCTATCCTCTTTCTTCCTCCATCCTGGCCTCTTCACCTGCATCTGTCCATTTCTCTGGCTATCCTTAGCTTTATTGTTCTGAGATGGGTAATATCTCAGAGGCCAAGTCCATCTGAGAATTGAGAAGGTAGCTCAAAACATCACCCAGAATGCTATGGCCACCTTGGCAGAAGGCTTCCCCCAACTAGTGTGTGTGCTCCTTTCCCTTCTACCAAACTAAGTCCCTCTCCTCTAGCCACACCCAGCTCCAAATTCCTATTTTATAAAGAAACCTTTCCTGACACCAAACCTGGGGAAACTGGAAGGGAATCCAGATTTCTAAGGGAGCCTGGAAGAGAAAGTCCTGTACTACCAACAGATGGGTTTGAGAAGGGGACACAAGTCTCTGAGGTTCCAGGGATCAATGTCTCCTGAATAGTCCAGAGCTGGCCTCTATATCTCTCCCCTAGCCAAACTAAAGTTTAAGACTCAATCTGGCCTTATTCCTTGATCCTTCCTCAGATCTTGGATGTAAAGGCTTCCACTGCTACAGGGCAGAGGGTGCACCTGCCCATGACTTGCCCAAGGAGGAGAGGAAAGTAGGAGAGCTCCTATTCCTCAGGTCTATAAGGAGAATAGATCTCTGGGGCCTTAGCGTGGGGCAAATAAGCACTACAGTCTGATGGGGGAGGCAGCCTAGTACAGTGGAAAGAGCATTGGCTCAGCAGACAAAGGTCCTCTGATACTGATTACTTGTGTGACCTAGGGTAAGTCACTTAACAGCCTTTTACCCCAGTTTTCTTGTATGTAAAACGAGGATTAGACTAGAGGCTACACATAAGGTATAAAAACGTCCCTGCTGGCTAAAAGAAGGGGGCGGGAGTGGGGCCGGTCAAAGAAGGTTTCCTGGAAAAAAGGCAATTCTGAGCAGGGTGTGTCAGGAGAGCAGCAAAAGGAACAAACGCCTTGGCTACACTTCTCCATCATGTCATTTTGAACTGGCCTTAGTCAGTGGGTCTAACATGATGGATGGATGGATGGATGGATGGATGGATGGATGGATGGATGGACGGACGGATGGGGAGAAGCAGCATGCAGGGGCTTGGGTGTATGTGTGCACAAGGGGCAAGTTCTGCCTGTGGGAAAAGCTCCCAGTGGGAGAAGAGAGCTCCCTGAAGAAGGTGTGTGCCCCTGAGTCTTCTGTGTACCCATCTGTTCATCTGAGCCCCTGTTTGTTGGTGTATATGTGTTCGGGTGCATGCCCTGAGTAGGTGCCTTTTGGGGTATACCTGTAGACCTATGTACATGGGGACACATTTTTGCACGTTTTTGCATATGTTGTGTGGTTATTTCCAGGTAAGTGTGCATGAGTGCATTTGTATATGTTTGTGTGTATGTGTTTATAGAGGTGGAATAAAGCCCTCTCTGCTCTGAAGGCTATGTTTGATCACTGGATAAGGCATCAAACTACATTAGGCCTGGGTTTCCTGGAGAAAATATAATTCTAGTCCATGTGGGAGGGTGGTGAATCTGCCTGTGGTGAATCTCCACAAACCTGGACATGTCTGTGCATGCACACATGCATGCTTTTGTGTGTGTGTGTGTGTGTGTGTGTGTGTGTGTGTGTGAGAAAGAGAGAGACAGAGAGAGAGACAGAGACACAGAGAGAGACAGAGAGAGAGAGACAAAGAGAGAGTGTGTGTGTATAGAAGTGGGTGTTTGAAGGTCTACCCTGTACTATCATGTCTGAAACTAAAGAATGCTAATTCTTTTGACGGAGATGGTGTGGTAGGGCCAGGAGTGGTGGGTGAGGGAAAGAGAATCGGGAACCTTGAAGCAAACCTTGCAGCACTTTCCCATGGTGTGATCTTCCATCTGCTTTTTCATGAGCTGTCCTAGACTTCTCCACAGAGCAGATGGAGGCAGACGCAGTGGTCTGAGATTGAGAATCTCAAACATCACACCTCAGTCCCCCTTGGTCCTCTTAGGGCTCCTCAGTTGGAACCCCGGTAAGCATCTCCTAATTTTGTTCCAGAAGACAGAAAACTCTTTGTTGGCATGCTCAACAAGCAACAGTCTGAGGATGACGTCCGCCGGCTCTTTGAGGCCTTCGGAAACATTGAGGAATGCACGATCCTCCGGGGGCCAGATGGCAACAGCAAAGGTAGGAGACGGGCCAATCCGGTGAGGGAGATGCGGCCCCCACCTTTAGGGGGTTCCTGCTATGCAGAGAGAGCTGGATCGTATCTGGAAAACCACAGGCAGAACTCATTGCTGCCGGACTGAGCTGGGGGGTTTTCCCTGTTGAAGCCGTGGGTGGAAGTGGGTAAGGGAGGCTTCCTGAAGGAGGAGAGAGAACAGAACTTAGAAGAGAGCTCCTGCGTGCCAGAGAGCTGGTGATGCGTCTGGAGCGTCCTCACCCTCTGTTTCCCTCTCTGCTTCTTCCTCCCTCAGCATCTCTTTTCCTGTCTCTAGCTCTCGATTCACATGTATTTCCCAGTGCCTTCTTCTGCTCCAGTTTCCCATGATTTGGGTCAGGGTTTGGGGCTGAGTAATGTCCAGAGCTCCATTTTCTCACCAGATCACTCTCCTCCCACCCAGGGTGTGCCTTTGTGAAATACTCCTCCCATGCTGAGGCCCAAGCTGCCATTAACGCCCTGCACGGCAGCCAGACCATGCCGGTGAGTGAAGATCCTCAGGGTGGGGTGGAGGGGAGGGCGCCCTGTGCCCCCAAATGCATGGCTTTCCAGGGCTCCAGAATCCTACCCATCCCTTGAATATCAAGAATTTAAGTTGACAGCGTGTAATTCTCTGTGGGGCACTATCATGACTAGGGGGTCTTTGTTTCCATGTGAGTTTGGAAAGGCTCTAGGTCAGGAATACAGTAATGGGGATGGGGGCATGGTAGATACAGTAAGTGTGTGGGATAGAAGCTAAGTATTCATGATTGTTAAGACACAGAACTTGTCATGAATGGAAGACCAATGGGGGATAAGTGCAAGGGATGAGGAATCAATGCCAGATGTAGGGGCTGTGTCCACAATTACCCAGATGCCTTGCCCATGGGATCCTAGAATTTAGTGCTAGAAAGAACCACAGAGATAATCTAGGCCAGGAGTAAAATACTTTGCCCAAGATCAAAGAGGTAGCAAGTGTCGGAGTCAAGATTTAAACAAAGATCTTTTTTCTCTTTTTTCTTTTTCATGAACCAGGCTTTCTACACAGTTTTTAATGTCCTGTTGTCATAATCTCCTCTCTTGAAATGTCACCAAGTCCTAGAACTAGAAAAGGCCTCAGAGATCAATCATGTAGTCCAACCTTCTCAGTTTATAGATAAGGAAATGAGTCCCAGATTGGGTAATTAAGCCACCCCGGTAGCCAGCCTGACACACAGTGCCAGGCACACAATAAGAACTGAAATGCTTGTCAACTGACTAAATGGGATTCCAAGCCAGCATTTTATACCATTCTTTTTTGTCCCCATGCCCCGGGATGCCTCAGTCCTGATGGACCCCTGGTCCATCTGGGCGGGGGAGAGGGAGGAAAAAGAGGATTCTCTTCCCCGAGACCACCAGTCATTGGTTGTCACCACCCACTTCTTGCACCTGGGTCACTCTCTACTCCTTATCACTTGAAAATACAGTTTTCAACTTGTACCTTACCTGGCATCTCTGAAATACATATGTGACCTTTTTCTTTTTCCTTTTTTACTATATTTATGAGAATGTTACTGCTAGACAGGGAAAATAAGGGTTAAAATAGAATCAGTTGGAGATGTTTAATATATATATATATATATATATATATATATATATATATATATATATATATATATTAAAAGCTATGGTATAGGTGTCCTTGGTCTTCATGGAAATATCTATTGGTTTGGGCTTACTGGTTCTTAGCCCTTTTAAATGATCCATTCCTTAGGGGCATTAAGAGCCAGTCTTATCCAAGTCCTCCTTTACTCTCTGATGTTCCACTGGGCCCATAGGATTGGCTTACATCTCAGAAGGCCTCCGGACACTTTGAGTGTCCCCTCACCTCGAGTCATTTCCTCACAGGTTGGGTTTTCAGTGTTAGGGATAGAGACCCAAGGGCCAGGAATAGGGACAGAGGAAGGGAATACAGGACTGAGTTTTGCATAGAGGAGGCTGGCTGAATATTGGTGATGAGACCTGAGTACCAAAAACCAAGATAAAGCCCTCAGTGTCCAGGATGGAGATTATATATTAAGGAGAAGGGCAAAAAATACATATATGGGCCCAGTGTGAAGGATGCAGGGAAAAGCTTAAGGACAGAAGCTAAGGATTGTAGCAGGGCCTTTGGGTCAGGGACGAGGACTGTGTGTGAGGAGTGAAAACTCAGAGTTAAGGATATGGGTTAAAGGTCAGGATGGGTGATCAATGTTGGATATGGGAACCAGAGCTTAGAATGGGGGCTCCTTCTTTAAGGTGGGGAGATAAGAAGTTAAGGGTTTTAAACAAGGGCAGAAAGCAATCAGCTCTATCTCCTCAATACTATCCAACATGTGTTCCATGTGCCTAACACAGAGTCTGGCACATAGCAGGTTATTGGGGAAGTAGACTGAAATTCAGTACTTGGAAATTTAAAGACTTTCTGAATGGGAATCAATGAAACAGTTCAGGTTCCTTAAGTGTTATCTTTCTTGATTTAGAAAAAAAAAAGAAAAAGAAAGTGATTTTTTTAAGTACAGAAGAACCAAACATGACTTTAGGTGTATGAAAGTGAGTGTCTGGTATGTTGTACATTGTGTAATTTTGTGCATTACTATGTGATTGTGTGGTTCTGTTATATTGTGGGTACATGCGCACAGAGAGGTGAGAGTCAGACACCTGCCAATTTGACCTCCCTCTCAAGAAAGAGCTGCACCTGCCCCTCCTACCCTCTATCAATACCATCAACTCAAGCTCTCCCAGGGAAGAAGTCATTTTTCTGCCCTGATCTCCTCCAGCCAGGCAGGGGAAAGAGGCAGGTGCTTGGGTAAAGAAACCAAACAGACAAGAAGTAACACTGGGGCAGGATCTTATTTGGGGTAAACTTGTATGAGGGAGGCCCACAAGTTTCTAGAAACATACCTCAGGTTTGTCCCTTGTTATCTCAGGCAAGTCACTTTAATCTTTATGAAGCTCAGTTTTTCTATCTGTAAAATGGGGATAATGAAACCAGTGCTTCCTAGTTCACAGTGTTTCAGTAAGGATTCAGTGAAATGCTAGATGTGAAAATTCTAGGAAATTCTATAAAAATCACATTGGAATCAGTATTGGAAGAGAGCTTAAAGGATGTCAAGTCTAACCTGTACCTGACCCAGATGCTGTACCACACACAACTGACTTGGAGACCTCTAGTGAAAAGGGAATTGATCCTGATTTTGGACAATGCTGATTGTTAGGAAGGTTTTTAAGGAAGGTAGGGAAGATTAGGATGGTATATCAAGGCTAAATTTGTCCCTCTACAAGTTCTATCTATTGCTCCTAGTTCTAATAAGGGAAAAAAGCCTTAGAGATAGAGGGGCCTTAGAGGATATCTCTAGTTTCAATTCCCAACCCAAGTCATCTCTACAAATGAGGAAACTAAGCTTCAATGAGGTGAAATAACTTGTCAAAGGTCACATAGTTTAATAAATATAAGAGTCAGGATTCCTAATCTATCTTTCTTCCATGGTACTAATTATACCATAGCACCTGAGTACTTTGAGAATCCTTCTCTGTTGATATATAGATTTAGACACAGATATAGACATGGACATACATAGACATAGACATAGACACAGACACAGACATACATAGGCAAACATAAACATAGACATAGAGATAGACATAGGCAGACATAAACAAGACATAAAGACAGACATAGACACAGACACAGACAGGAAATGATAGTTCTATTCTGATCCCATACCATCCTGACTCCCATAGATATTCTTTTTTGTGGAAATGCAGATTAGTTATAACCAGACCCTTGATTTCATGAGCATTAGAATTCCCAAAGGAACTTCCTCTACCAACATACATCAATACCTTCTCTACAAGTCTTAGGGACTTGCCCAAAGCACTGAGAGGTCAAGTGCTTTATCCATGGTCATACAACCAGTATGGGTCAAAGGCAGGACTTGATGCCAGGTCTTCCTCTAATTAGGAGTCCAGCTAGATATCCATGATATCACAATGTCTCTTGGATAGGTATATATCAACAATAAATAAATAGACAGGCACATAGATAATAGATAAAACAGCTTATGTTTATTTCTAAGTTCATTGTGCATACAAATGTGAATGTATATGTAAAAACTTAACACTTAGAAATAAACCTGAACTTACCTGTGGTTTGGGTTTTATAAGAGAAACAAAGTTAAGTAGAATCTAGGTGTCTAGATTCCTCTCCTGACGTCCTTTCTCCTATATCATAGCTGCTTATCTCCATGCAGGTGAGAACTCATACCTTCCATTCCCTTTCAATTCATTTTCTTCTCTTTGCTGGACAAAGGAGGAAGATGGCTAGGCTAGTGAGAAAAGAAGGGCCCCAACTCCACACAATTCATATGACACACTCACTAAAGTCAGCATTCATTAAGTGTCTCCTCTGTACCCAGCACTTATACAGGACCCTGGGGATATAACAAAGAGAAGAAATGATACAGCTTCTCTTCCCATAGAGCTGGGACTTGTTGGTATTAAAGGTGTTGGCCATAAGTCAGCCAAGAGAGAGTCTCAAAAGGTATGTCTACATACAGCAGGTAGCTAGCTAGAGAGGTAATGGAGGGGAGGGGGAAGAAGGGAAGCAGTAAAGGGGTGAGGGGGCACAGATAGAGTCAAGACCAAAGGAATAAATCAGGAAAAGCAGAAGATAGATCAAAAGGAGAGTACACATGATGTAAAAAGCCCACAACATCTTGTAATATTGTAATATTTGCCCATTCTTCCTTTCACTCAACAAACATTTATTAAATATGTACCATATGTGGAGACCTAAGCTAGGTATTGGAGACACAAAGTTTAGATAAGATTCATTGTCTATCCTTGTGAAACTTACAATCCACTAAAGGAAGCTTAGTTAGTTGAGAAATCTAGAATAAGGGTTCTTAACCTTTTTATGCCATGGACCCCTTCTAGTGAAGCCTATGGCCCTCTTCTCAGAATAATGTTTTTAAATGCATAAAATAAAATATACAGGATTACAGAGGAAACCAATTATGTTAGAATACAGTTATCAAAATATTAAAATAAAAATTCATGGATCTTAGGTTAAGAACCCTAATTAGAGGCAGTGTGGTATAGGGGATGGATTGCTAGACTCAGAGTCAAGAAGAACTGAGTTCAAGTCCTGCCTCAGACACTTAAATAGCTGTGTGATCCTGTGCAAGTTACTCAACCTCTCTGGGTCTCATCTGAGAAAGGGGAGGGGGAATTGGATTTGATGGCCTCTAAGGGCCCTTCCAGCCCTAATGCTATGATCCTATGATCTGTGGCTTTTAAACTAAGATGTTTGGGGCTTACCCCACCCTTAAAGGTGTCATTTCATTTTCTCATTCTCCTAATGGGAGAGCCATAAATAGCACCATCAAGCACCCCTGGCAGCAGGGATTGGGCATGACTCAGAGAATCACAGACTTGCAGATTTAAGAGCTAGGAGAGACCTTAGAAGTCATTTAGGCCACCACTGTCATTTCACAGGTTAGGAAACCAGTCCTCCTGTTTTCCCTCACCCTTATTCCCATCTTGGCCTTTAATTCCTATCCCTGAAAAGTGGCTTGACTAAGACATTTGTAATAAACAAAGTGAGAGAGATAAGTGAGGGAAAGACCCAGTCAGGAAACAACAAAACGAGACAAAGAAAAAAGCTTTTTTTCAAGGTCACAGAGCTAGTTTTTGTGTTAAATGTCTGAGGTCAGATTTGAACTCAGCTCCTCCTGACTCCAGGGCTGGTGCTCTATTCACTGCGCCACCTAGCCACCCCAAAACAAAAAGCTTTTGACATGTTTTTCCTAGGGTTCCTTTTCTTGAGATTTCTCTTCTCTGGCCCCCAGAACCCCAGAATTACCTGGGACTACTCCCTTAGGTCTGTCAAGACAAGTTAGTTTTGTTTGCCTGTTGGAAAGACCTTCATGAAGTACCTAATAAAATGCATAGAAACTGATGGTTCCCTTCATTCAGATATATTGTTCTCTTCTTAATGTGCTCTCTCATAGTACCATTGGGCTTCAAAAGGAGTCATTTCCCCCCATTCCTATGTACTGTCTGAATCCAGTCCCACATGATACACCTCACATTATAGAGCATTTTAAGCTTTAGGAAGCATTTTGCTCACAATATCACATCACATCCCTCCAAGGTAAGAAGTATAAGATTCCTTTGCCCAGGTTACAGGTGAGTAAACTGAGGCTATGAGAGATAAGATGCCTTGTTCATAATTACATAGCTAGCCAGTTGTTAGAGCTAGGGTGAATCTATGGCCTGGTAAAGCCCCCCCGTCTTTCCTTCTCTTCCTACTGGGATTCAGGTCTGGTGTCAGTACCCATCCCTATGATTATTAATGGGTAATCTCTTTCAACCAGCCTTGCTTGTGACCTTTTCCTGTCAGGGTCAACCAATGAGAACCTACCCTCAATGGAGAACATTTATCTCTGCCTTTAAAGTTTGCAAAGAACTTTGCATGCATTAACTCATTTGATCCTCACTCTAACCCTAGGAGCTAGGTACAATTATTATCCCCACTTTACAGATTAAGAAACCAAGGATGAGAGAGGTTAAGTGACTTGCCCAGGGGTCACACAGCTATTAAGTGACTGAAGCAGAATTGGAACTCAGGTCTTCCTATATTCAATTCTAGTACTCTGTCCACTATGCCTTCCCATTTTAAAATCTTTACCCCATTACTGGACCTTCCATTGTCCAGTGTCCTATCATAAGGGGTGCTGCGTTATTAGTAGAGCTGAGATGATGGACATATCATGAGGCCAGTGAATGGAATGCCCACACCCTATCCAGTCCAGACTGCCAGATCTGACAACCACCTAGGTCTCCTTTTGATGGCTCGTCCTTAACACTTAACATCCCCCACTCTATCCTAATGCCTTCCAATACAGCATGCTGCTCACGAGTTGCATTTTCATCATAGGCAGAAGTTTTGCCAGTGCAGTATGTCATTCTCAGCTGCATGCCTTGGCTTTTGTATTGTTTGAAAAGTGCGACTGACCTGAACAACTTCGATACCTCTGCTACTCAGTGATTCTAAGATCCAGTGCCTGGGGCAGGGTCAGAAATGGATATTTACCAACAGTTGGCATTGGCAAAAAATATTCTGGACCTTGTACTGGCCCCAGGGAAAATAACAATACCATCTTATGTTAAAACTGGAAAAGACCTCAGAGGTCATATTCCTCTTCATTTCCCAGAGGAAGAAACTGAGGCATAGGAAAAAGTGACTTTCCAGGTCTCACCATTATGGTCTTACAATACTGGGAACATTTTAGGCAGTTTCCACTCAAGGTAGAGGCGATGTGGCAGTAGAAACCCAGCTCTGGAATCAGGAAGACCCAGATGAAAGTCTTGCTTCTTACACAGACTAACTGCATGACAAGTCACTGAAACTCTTAAGGACCTCAGGCAGCTTTTCAAGAAGATAAATTATAGAGATGTTGACAATGAGCTTTGGTGGAGGGAGCTTCCATATAGGGAGCTCCTCATCCAGAAGAAATCTCAGGTCTGGACAGAAGAAAAAAACAAAAGAAAAACCCTACTCTCAAACTGGTTGTGAAGAAAGTTCCTTGTAAACCATTGTCTTTAAATTTAAGAGATTACCCTTTTTATTGTGGGTGGGGAACAGCAAGAGAAAGGATTGAGTTGATAAGTCACATTTCGATCATACTTTGCACCCAAATCACTTTCTTCAAAACAATCACTTCCCTAGTCAGTGCCTGAGCTAAGATTTGAGCCCAGTCTCCTGACTGGAATCCTATTCTTTTCACTGGGCCCAGAAGCCTCTGCCATTTTTTCAAGAATTGAAGGTCAGATTTCTCACTCAGTTCACAAGGGGCTGGACTTTAGATTCTAGACTTTATTTCAAGGCCACTGACAGGTCAGGAAATTAGTTTTTGCCACTATGGTCCCAGGGTTGGGGATTGGGAAAAGAAGACAGCTCACACCATCCACTCCCATTCATTTTTTTCTCTATGCTGGGCAAAGGGAGGAAGAGAGCCAGGCTAGTGAGAAAAGGAGGGCCCCAACTCGACACAATTCATATGACACACTCACAGCCTACTTGCATACACACATATATATGCATATGCACACACACTTACACACACATTGCTAGTAAGGTAGGAAAAATAGGATGCTGCAGGAATTGGAGATAGAAGAGAACGCTGGTCAGTCTTAATATGCTCCCTTTCCCCACTCCTGATGAGACACTGTGTTCATCTTGAAGGATGTGTCACCATGGTATGGAGTCAAAGAATAGGAAGGGAGATGATTTATTTGACCCAGTCTACTCATTTAAATTGTATCAGTCAAGCTTGTTTCCAATTTTCTTTACCTAAAGAAGGCTGTTTCTATAAAGAAGGTATGTTTCACATACACATATATGTTCACAAACACTTAACACATACATGCACACGTGTATACACACACACACACACACATTCCCACACAAATACAAACAAAGCCACAAGCAAGTCCTAAGAGTAGGATTCTTTATAAGGGATGGAAGAAGGAAAATCTGTCTATGGAAACGCCTTGTCCTTTCAGAGCAGAAAGGTGGAAGGATTGGGGCTGAGTAGAATGGGGAGTTAGGGAGGAAGTTCAGTTTCATGAAATGGAAGGGGGAGGAGAGGAAAGAGTGGAGTCATGGAGGCTTGGTCATTGGTGACTTCCAGTGGTCCCTTCCAATTAACTAAAGTCTATGATCCTGCCTCAGGTATATCCTATCTCAGGCCGTTGCTACTTTCTAAATTATTTCATGTCATTTTTCATGACTCATAACTCTCCTGGGAGATTTTACAGCTGGGGCAATTAAGGTCTGGAGATGTTAAATGACTTGGGCAAGATCATTTAGCAAGTTAGTAATGTGTCAAATTGTATGTTATATAAGGGGATAGAGTGTTGAGCCTGGAATTAGGAATACTCATCTTCCTGAGTCCAAATTTGGTCTCAGATACTTACTACCTGTGTGACCCTGGGTAAGTCACTTAACCCTGTTTGTCTCAGTTTCCTCATCTATAAAACGAGCTGGAGAAGGAAATGGCAAACCACTCCTGTATCTTTGTCAAGAAAACTCCAAATGGGGTCATGAAGAATCAGACACAATAGAAAAATGACTGAAAAACAAAAATAAATTATATAATTACTATGCCATATATACACTTGTTTATATGTAAATTATGTGTGTGATATCGAGAAAGGGGTAGACAGAGACCGAGCAAAGACATAGAGAGAAATTTAATTTACTGAGTACAAAGTACTTTGTTATCCAGGACTAGAACCCAGGTCTCCAGATTCCTGGAATAGGCCTCAGTCCAGCATCTTTCAGTAAGCCTCCTCATTCTCTGTTGCCCTGGGGCTGAGAAGTTCTGAAGTGATTTGGAAGCAGGGAGAGTTGGCCAGTCAGATGACTAAATGCTTAGATGAGCTCTGAATATACAGCGTGAACATCCTAGGCTCTTATCTTTTTTTTTCTTTTTGGAGGGGGGAAGGTAGGGCAGTTGGGGTTAAATGACTTGCCCAAGGTCACTTGGCTAGTTTTGTGTTAAGTGTCTGAGGCCGCATTTGAACTCAGGTCCTCTTGACTCCAGGGCCAGTGCTCTATTCACTACCCTGCCTAGACTCCCCAAGGCTCTTATATTCTTGTTCCCTCTGCTTGAGTCCAGAGAGATCCTGGCATCATTGGCATTAATTTTAGCCAGATCATACTATTTTAAAGAATGAAGCCACTCCCAGGTATCCATCACTGGGTTGCAGACTATAGCCCTGGACTCCCCTTTTCTCTATACTTTCTCTTATCCTACCAATGTGCTCACAGAAGGCCTGAGTCAGCCTGGGTAGTATGGTGGAAAGAGCATTGGTTCTGGAATTAGGAGACCGAAGTTTGAATCTTGCGTCAGACACTTATTAGCTATGTGACTCTGGCAAGTCGTTTTAACTCCCCGGACCTCACTTTACTGATCTATAAAATGGGATGGCAGGATTAGGTGACCTCCGAGGTCTCTTCTCCCTCTGATGGTCTAAGAATCAGGATAACCAAATGTACCACTGGAAACGCTACAATTAGATTGGGGGAATTTTGAAGATATGGTTGATCCACTCTTGTTCAATCTGAACCTCTATTTCCTTTGCCCAGATAATAGGAAAGATATCATACTTTAACATAAGAGATTCTCTAGGACAGAATCCTAGAGAGAATAAGAATTTCCCCAAGGGAAACCATCTCAACCCAGTCACCAGAAAAGAAGGGAAAGGAGATGTTCAGAACCAGGGGCATAATCCATGTCAAAGAGGGAGATGCTCATGCCTGGGGGAAGGAGACAGAAAGAGAGAGAAGGAAAGAGGGAGGGAGTGAGGGAGGGTGGCCTCAGTTGGAATCTGTCTCACAGTCTCTCCTCCTCTACCCACTTCAGGGAGCTTCATCCAGCCTGGTCGTCAAGTTTGCTGACACGGACAAGGAGCGCACAATGAGGCGGATGCAGCAAATGGCAGGCCAGATGGGCATGTTCAACCCCATGGCCATCCAGTTCGGGGCATATGGAGCATATGCACAGGCAGTAAGTGTAGAAATGGTTCTGGGACAGGAGAGGTGACAGCTAGGGTGGTGGTGGATAGGGGGAAACAATGTAGAAATAGCAAAGGAGGGCTCCAGGGAGTTACTAGGCTCTATCCTGGGAGCTCCATGTCCAGTTCTCTGGACAACAACCAGAGGGAAGAGGAGAATCATGGGCCTTAACTTCAGGGATGACCTGCTCTATTACTAGGATTGAGAGAGTTCATGATGGAGGAAGCCCTAGTCTGATGGGAGAGACAGAGCTCCTAGCGCAGTGAGGCCCCAGTTCAATTTTTTTTTTTTGAGGGGGGGAGGAGGAAGGGAGTAAGGGGGAAGAAGACTGTCTTTGGAGAGTCCCTGGTTTGGCTGGGCAAACAAGAAAGCCACTCCCCCTCTCCAGGAATCAAATAGGTAAAACAGTGCAAATAACTACAATGCAAACAGACTAATTAATTGAAGCTCTGAGAGACTGGCTGAGGAGGTGATTCAAGTATTGTGGGCTTAATCAGGACAAGATTCTTTAAGGAGGGAGGTTTAATCCACTGATTCAACAGAATGTTTATTATGTCTACCATGAGCAAAAGCATTATGGTAGCTGCTGGGGATACAAAGAAGGAAAGCAAAACCCAAAACAAGACAATCCCTGACCTGCCTACGAGAAGTCGACATTCTTCTAGGAGCAACCATTCTGAAGAGGAAGAGCATGGATTGGGAGAAGGGGTGGGGTGGGTTGGTGGGGGGGGGGGGAGCTGAGAGAATAATTCTCACTGGGGAAAACAGCCTTCCAGAAGGGGCAGAAGTGAGAATTGAGAATTACTCCTTTGTCTGGAATGGTATATTAACTAGCTCAGTTGGAAGAATGTATTGGGGGACCTAATGAGAAAGAAAGCTGGAGAACCTGGAGGCTAGGTAGGTATATATAGATGGTGGGTATCAAGGGAAATGTGTGGGCAGAACAGGAGATAATAATAATAATACCCCACATTTGTATAGTGTTTTAAGCTACTTTCATGGGCATTACTTCATTTTCTGCTTACAACAACCTCATGAGGTTAGCAAGGCAGGGATTATTATCCCTGTTTCACAGATGGGAAAACTGAAACTCAGAAAGATTCTTAGGATCATAGATTTAGGTTTAGAAGAGACCTCAGAGATCCCTGAATCCAACTTTCTCATTTAACCAATGAGGTCCCAAAGGACATTAAGTGACTTGCCCAAGGTCCCATGGCTAGAAAATAGTGAAGTAGGACTAGAATTCAGGACAAGAAAGAAAATTTATCAGCCACTCCCAACAATCCCTTTTTATATCCTCTTCCTTCCTTCATGTTAATGTTCCCTCTTATGTGCCCAGTGCCTCTCTCATTCTCTACCTAATCCCATTCTAAACTCATTCACACCTAGGTGCTGATGAGTGATAAAACTAGGCATACAACAGGCCCCTTTCCCTCCTTCCTATACTCCCATCCTAGGAAAATTCACATTTTCCTAGTGACAGTGTCTTAACTCAAAGGAATACAGATATAACAGTGGGATATCAGGTCCCATGACAGGCTGTGAAGGAGACGTTTCCTGATGACCCTCTCATAACAGATATTTGAATGTCTCCTCTGCTAATCAATGATAGAGATGGGTCTACTAAAAGCCAATAAAATGGGGAAACACAGTTTTGTTGTTGTTAATTAGGATGAGAGAAGTAAAGGTAGAGTTCATCATTTCATTGTCTTTGGGGTCAGTTTTGTTCAGGGTTTCTGGATTCTATAGCCCTGCAGACATATAAAGAATTCTTTCTAACAATATCATGTAACCAGAGAGGTCTTCTAGTATCCTGCAAGGTATACAAGGCTTGGAGGAAAGAGGGACTTGGGGTCCAGTACCATTTCTCACATTGAGCAGCTTGTACCACCCTGGACAAATCATTTAACTTCCTTAAGTCTTAGTTTTATCATCTGTGCAATGGGGATGGTACCTTATAATGCCATAGAAATGTGAATAGCTGTTTATATTATATTATATTATATTATATTATATTATATTATATTATATTATATTATATTATAGCATATTATAGCATATTATAGCATATTATAGCATATTATAGCATATTATAGCATAGTATATTCTATTCTATTCTATTCTATTCTATTCTATTCTATTCTATTCTATTATATTATATTATATTATATTATATTATATTATATTATATTATATTATATCCCAACAATTCAGAGGCAGGGATAGTGAAGAATAGAGCTGAAATTATCCAGGAGGGGATATCTAGCTGTGCCTCATCTGGTTACTGATGACCTTAGCTTTCATTTCACTGATGATATAGAGCCCAAAGGAGCCTTTGAGGCCACCTAGTCCTCCCCCTCATTTTACAGATGGGGAAACTGAGGTTCAGAATGGACACAGCCAGGGTTACAGTCAGGAAGTGGCAGACAGGCTATGAATCCCAATGTTCTTTCTAATGGACCATGCCACTGTGACCTAGAGATCAGAAGTGCAGAGCTTCCTGAGATCAAAAATCAAACCCCTGCCTCCTAGACTTGGCAGCTTTCTTTGGTTTCCTCATGTGTTCTATCTTTCTCCTCATCTTCCTCAGAATAGGTAGTTGAATATCCTAAGTAAACTTGACTCCATTGTAAGGGACTGTGTAGATACCAAGTGCACACAGCTGGAGCATCTCACAAGTAAAATCAACGTACTCAGTAGGCTAGTCATGGGACCAGAGGGAATCTCACCATAACCCTGCCTGCTGGGACAACCCGTTGTCACCACACCCTCCCTTTGGCCTTAACATCTGAAGTCATGATTCTTTAGGTTAATCAATCCAATAGTCCATAAACATTTATTAAGACCTATTATGTGCCTAGCACTATGCTACCTAAACACTAACTTCTATCTTCTAGTCCTTGGGTGAAATGATGCCTTGGTCACTAGGAGCTGTGAAACTCTGGACAAGTGACTTCCCTTTTCTGAGCTTCAGTTTCCTTAACTATAAAATGAAGGAGTTGAACCAGATAGATTTCTAAAGTTCCTTCCAGCTTTTAACATTCTGTGATTCTTTGAGACTGACCTTAGGCACTAGTCACTGGATATGTAAAGTTTCCTTTTTGCTGTGCTCTTGTGCTCTCTCGCTCTCTCTCTCTCTCTCTCTCTCTCTCTCTCTCTCTCTCTTTCGCTCTCTCTCTCTCTTTCTCTCTCTTTCTCTCTCTCTCTCTTTCTCTCTCGAAAACCTTGAGCCTGCTCTTTTTTATATATCTAAATTGAAATATACTAGGAATCCCTCTTCCTTTATACATTGTTTCTACTTATCTTTGTTGATAATCCAACATGCTTATCTCTCTCCTCCAGTCTGCCCTCACTTTCCCCAAAGTATCCCCAAAGATATTCCAAACATCATTTGCCCAAACAATAATCCACTGCTCTGCCAGCCTGGGACATGTCCTTCCCTCCCCACCCTATCCCCATGCACATCATCTCATCCCATGTGTAAGAATCTATATCTGCATTTTTTTTAGGATATTCCCATTTTCTAGGACTATAATTTTTAAAACACAAAACCCCCCAATTTATAACTTAACAGAGAACTCTGTATTGTTTCATACCCCCTCCCCAACTTCAATCAGTATAGTTAGAGGGGAATGAGTTCCCCTCATTTCATAATCACTTTTGAAAGAATGGCATATATTCTTTCTCAAGCTGTGACCCATAGGATCTTGATTTCCACCATGCCCCACCACCAACCCAGGCATTTGTGGAGAGAGAAAAAACTATGCTTCCCATGAAGTTGTGAGGGCCAGAGAGAAGAACTATGATACCCAGGGATGAGGGGCTATATTAAGGGGAATCATGATCCCCCAAAATGGTGGGGGCAGCCCCACCTGGGAGCGCGTGATATTTTTTCCCCGTTCCCTTTGCCCCAGCTGATGCAGCAGCAGGCGGCCATCATGGCATCCGTAGCACAGGGAGGCTACCTGAACCCCATGGCAGCCTTCGCCGCAGCCCAGATGCAGCAGATGGCAGCACTCAACATGAATGGCCTCGCGGCCGCCCCCATGACCCCAACCTCAGGTAAGTTGTTCTACTTTGGAGGTCCCATGGAAGGGGAGAGAAAAGCAGTGTCAGAAAAGGCATGAGGGTCTTTCTGCTCATCAGAGGTGACTAAACATTGGCTTAGGACAACTCAACAACTTAGGGCCAGAGGGGAGTGCTGCTGAGATCAGCTTCGTGGGATTGACTCCCATATGGGCCGATGTAGAGACAAGAAGGTTATTTGAAGGATTAGACCCTAAAATGTGATTAAAAGGAGGTGAGGGATTTAATATTATTATTGCCTCTAATTGTCTAGATAGACAAGTAGATAGATTCCACCATCTCTATCCCCATCATCATCATTGCTATAGCTCTATTATTGCCCTGACTATCCTCGTTACAAACACTATCTCAGGTCTCATTGCCATCACATTGTCATCAGCATCAGTACAAGCATCACCACCACTTCCACCATCGCCATGGTCTCCACAGTTATCACCATGCACATCCCCATCAGTACAAGCATCACCATCATTTCTACCATCATCATGGTCTCCACGGTTATCACCATGCACATCCCCATCACTACCATCCCCAATACTAACATTACTGTCATTACTATCAGTACCATTACTGTCATCCCTGTTACTGCCATCACCATCATCATCTTTATCATGATCACCACCAACCATCACTATCACCACTGTCTGATCTGGGTCTGACCTATAGATCATTCCTGTGAGATAAAACAGACCGTGATGGGAATGGGGGCATACATAGTCTCTGTACTGACTTCTCGAAGACTGTCTACCTGAGCAATGAGAGCTTCATTGAGTGGAACTGGTTGGGGGACATGGAGAAAAACAGCATTCAAAGAGACCCAGACTTGATAACAGACCAAACAACTGAGGAAATGTTCAGTCTATAAATGTGTCCTTACTGTTCTCCCAACCTTGTGCTTCACCATATTGTGATACAGAGGGGAAGACATGCCCCCTTTCTTTGGGGAGCTCAGCTTACTCTAGCAGACAAGCTTTATATCCAGTTACCCACTAGAGGAAAATGCCAGACTGTATATGGCCCCACATCACACTCTGATTCAGATCTTAAGTGTTGTAGGAACTCAGTGAAAGAGAGGTCAGTGGGATTAGTTACTCAGGAAGAAGACTTCCTGGAGGAAATGAGACTCAATTAGAATGTTGAAGAATGGGTAAGATTTGGATACAGGTAGTGGAAGGGTATTTCAGGTGTATGGGGGATGGAGGAAGGGAGGAATATTACAAGTGAAAGCTCAGAAGTTGGATGGAGCCCAGCATGTTAAGGAAGCAATCTTTCCTGAATCTTTCCTCTGAAAGTGGAAGGCCGCTGAGGAAAGGTATGATATAAATCCTGGGATCCTTCACCTTTGCTGTGCCTGTGTTTCTCTTTTTTCTCCTCCCCACTATTCCCCAGGTGGTAGTACCCCTCCGGGCATCACTGCACCAGCTGTGCCTAGCATCCCATCCCCCATTGGGGTGAACGGATTCACTGGCCTTCCCCCACAAGCTAATGGGCAGCCTGCAGCTGAAGCCGTGTTTGCCAATGGAATCCACCCCTACCCAGGTAAGGCAGCTCCCCGAACCTTTGTTTCCATAACTTGAATTTCCCAATCCCCTGCCCCAACATCCTATGCCTTTCTTCTCAGTCACTGATCTAATAGGGTTAGACATAGCACAAAGAAATGACCTAAACGGGATGTCAGAGAGCACACACAGCTGAACTCATGCTCACATTAATATGGGGTTTCTTTATTCACTAAAAGGTCCATGCAGAGGTCCTTCCCTTCAGCCTGAGGGGTAGATCTTCAGGCAGGCAAAGAATGAAAACCTTTCTTTTGTTGGCTTTACTGAAACATTATATGGTTAAAAATAAAAGAATTTAGGAAAGTAAATAGGAAAGCTACATCGAGAAAAATGTAGATGAAGAAGATAACAAAGGCCTAGAATGATTAGTTCATTGAATCCTGCCTTCCAGATGTGGCTATTCCTCCCCTATTTACTATTACCTTTAAGCATCTGTCCTTCATCTCATCATCCCCTTCTGAACCCTTAAGGGAACAGGGAAGTGCCTTCAACCACATCCCTGTCAGGTACAGCAGGCATCATTAGTAATAAAGGTTTTGACTTTAGACTTTGAGAGAAACCTAGATTTAGATTTACAGCTGGAAGAGAGACTTCTAAAGTTCCTTATTCCAACCCCTCCCTCAAAGTAAAGGTCCTGTCTGCAACATCCACCAGCAGTCATTCAGTCTGCTTGCAAACCTCCAGCAAGGGAGAACTTCTTGCCCAAAACAGCCTTTTCCACTTTGGCCCAATTTGAATTGAATAGGAATATTTTTTCCTCAGGTTGAGCTGAAATCTGCCTCTCTTGAAATTCTGCCCTTCAGGGCCAAATTGAACAAGTGTAGCCTTTATTTCACATAACAGCCCCCTAAAAACTTGGAGATCCCTATCGTAAGCACCCCACCACCACCACATCCTCCACTTTGAAATAAATACTTGCTTGATAAATACTCACTTCACATGGTTCCTAATCATACTTGTCATCCTTCTTTAAAAATCACTCCAGATTATGAATTTTTCTTAAAAATGTGGCTTCCAGAACTTTTGCCAGGGTGGTCCAACTAGGGCCTGGTGCCTTGTTCAAGATGCAAGAATTATAATTCCTCAAAATCAGTCTAAGAGATAATGAACTGTGGCTGCCATGTCACACATTCATACTGAGTTTGCAATTCACTGACACTCCTAGATCATAGGATTATAGATTTCGGGGTCAAATGAGACAATATTTGTAAAGTGCTAAGCACATTGAGAGGCACACAGTAGGTGTGGTATAAATGCTTATTACCTCCTTTCCCTTCAAGCTAAAGGCACCATAGAGATACTTATATATAGGTAGAGCTAGTCCAAACTTCCCAATTAACAGATAAGATTTTTTTTTTCACATAATTGCTTTCTAGGCATGCTTTTCCCTGCTTGGACATGCTCAATTAATTTTTGCACCCAAGTATAAGACTTACATTTATCCCTATTAAATTCCATCTTTATAGCTTCAGTCCACTGGGATCTTTTTTTTTTAAATCCCAATTCTATCATCCAGCTTTTTCTAATCCTTTAAATTTTGTATGAACTGCAAATTTGATAAGTGTGCCATCTTTTTTTTTTCTTTCATCCCATTCACTTGGTAAAAAACATCAAGCAAAACAAGTGCCAAAAACAGAGCCTTGGGGCACCTTACTACAGACCTCTTTCAGGTTAATACATTAATCAATGCCATCTGGGTCCTTTCATTCTGCCAGTTCTGACCTCACCTAAATTTACTATCATTCATTTCCTATCTTTCCATCTTGTCTCTGAAGATAATGAGAAATGTCAGCAGATCCCATGCTGAAATCAATGAAATTCATAGGAACATATCATAGACCTAGGTCCCCATCTATGAATCTGAAAGGGAATTTGAAGGTTATCTAAGTCATTCCTCTGACATTATCTAGAAGATAATTAAAAAACAAAAAAGGAAATGAGTTTGGTCTGTTGTTTGGTTCTCATTAAACCCATGATAGTTATAGATGATCACTGCCTTCTTTTCTTAGAGCTCACAAACCACACCTTCAAATCCATTTTAGAATCTTAGTAGGAATCAAATTGGGGGCAGCTAGGTGGTGCAGTGGATAGACCACTGGGCCTGGAATCAGGAAGACCTGTGTTCAAATCCAGTCTCAGACAATAACTAAGTTACTCTGAGCAAGTCAGTTTACCCTGTTTGCCTCAGTTTTCTCATCTGTAAAATGAGCTGGAGAAGCAAATGGCAAACTACTCCAGCATCTTTGCCAAGAAAACCCCAAATGGGGTCATAAAGAGATACAACTGAAACAACTGCACAACAAGGAATCAAAGTCAAGTTCACCAGCTTATACTTTAAAGTATTCACCTTCTTGAAGGTCTGATACCCTAGAAAAAACACTGGATTAGGAATCAGTAGAAATCTGAGTTCAGAAACTGTCTCTTTAATCTCCTGAGTGTATTCCATAATATCTCACCTCACCTTCTACATAATCTGTTCCTCTAAAGGCATGGCCTTCAAGTCAGAAGCTTCATCCCACCAAATTACACTGATTTTTAATGAGGTACATTTGAGAGTCTTAGCAGTGATGCCCCTGGCAGCAACATTTGAGAACTTAAATGAGGAAGGAAAAAACACAAATAAGAGAAAAGCAATTTCTTCACACATTGCATAGAGGCTAAAGGGGATACAGTGCTGGGCTTTAAACCTTTAGGACCCTCTGGTAGTTTCCTGGGGGTAGCAGTTACTTCTCTTAGAACTAGCTGAGGAAACCTAACCTTCAGCTCTAATGGCTTTCACCTCTCAGTCCTTTCCTGATCCCTGAAGCCCCTAACCAAAGCGCTGAACCTCCTGTACCTTCCTGAGCCCTGAATCAACTTCATTGCTTGAGTTCAGAGTTCTGCTTTCTCATTCCTTCTCTCTCCTCTCTACAGCTATCCTCCCAGCTGTCCTTTCCCTTCTGCTCTTATCTCCACATATTCTAGGCCATGAGTTGTTTTTTAGGGTTTGGTTTATAAAGGAAAAGAGAATATACATATTCATAAATCATATAATAGTACAAGATAGTTAAAATGCACATAAAAGAAATCTATCTAATCTCAGAGTAGTCAGACTTAATTTACTCAATCAACCTATACTAATGTTTTCCAAGCCCAGCCTGGTCACCCTTTATTCCTTCTCAGCTGAGTGGCCTCTGGATCTGCTATTCATATCACCTCTGATAAGAATAGTGTCTTCTCTTCAAAATACAAGTGACATTTGGGGATTCCTGCCCCCTCCCCTGGCTTTCTGGACCAAGTTATTTGGTCCATTCTTCTAATACCAGGTGTATTCTCACCCAATCAGGAAGCTTCCTGATGGAATAGGGGATTTACTGTACTCTCCCAAGAGTGCTACTTACTCATTTAGCTAACTAGATACATAACTTCAACTGTTTCACTAAAAGACAAAAACAAAAAGTAACATAAGCAGATAAATAAGAATACTCCCTATCATCACATAATCAGAATTCAACCTGAAATGCAGATCACCTCAGAAATTCACAGGACAACTACATCATTTTCACATGAACTCAATGGTTTTAGAAAAACATGGAGAGACTTGCATGAAATAATGAAGAGTGAAATGAGCAGAACCAAAAAAAGCATTATATAAAGTAAGAGCAATATTGTTTCAAGAATGACTTTAAGCATAAGTTATTGTATCTCTCCTGTGCTCTTGGAAACACTAGTCTAAAGGGTGGAGAGGAGTCACAAGCTCTGCCCTTGGGGTTCTTTCAGTCTGATGAGGACAGAACACAAATGCAAGACTCAGCTTATAAGTAACTGTAGAAGAATTGGATATGAAGAGAAGACCCAGGGCTAAAGGAATGATCATTCTTTCCCAGTGTTAATTAGGAAAATATATCCAGGAATATAAGATTCTGTTTCATAAGGAGAGAATTCTGAATAGGCAGTGTGGTCAGCATGTAGCTTAGCACTGCCAAGTTCTGTTCAGAACCTAGGACAGATCTGTGAGGACTTCTGATACTTTGGCCAATTTCTTCCATACTAGATACAGACTCATCGTGGGTAAAACTAACCAGAGGCTGGAAACATCTTTACTTTCCTTCCAGTATCACAGAGAAAAGAGGGTCTGAATGAAAAGGATTCACTGGTGGAAGTAGCACAGCATAGAGGAAAGGGAACTGGGCCAGAAGTCCCAGGCTTGGTTCTGACACTCACTATATGACTTTAGGCAAGTCACTTTATCTCTGTGGCTCAGTTTTTTTTTATCTCTAAAAAGAGGAGTTTTAAAAAGATAAGCTTGAACGTGCCTTCCAAGTCTAACATTTTGTGAATCTATAAATCTATTTATGCTCCTCTCCACATGGTTTAGAATAATGTTAAATGAATAACCTATTTAACTTTTTAAAAGTGATTTCACTTTCATTATCTCATTTGGTCCTCACTCACAATCCTGAGAAATAGGTAGATGTCATTGTGTCCATTTCCCAGGTGAAGAGGAAAGATGAGGGCACTCTAGGTAGAGGAAATAATACCCCCCCCCCCCCACAAATCTTTAAGGACTAAATGAGTATGGCCTACGTGGGGAATAGTGTGAATACTGCCCTGTCTAGAGAGGAAAATCTATACTGGAGAAGAGGGATTGGAGAAGTAGGAAGGAGCCAGAGTGGGGGAGTGAGGAACAGAGGTCAGACACAAAGGATAGGATCAAAGAAGCTCAGAATCTCTCAGGAACACCAAATTTGCATCTGGACTAAGTCTGCTTCCCATCCCTCCTCCCTACCTCCAAATCTACTCCACTGCCACTTCCAAAAAAAGACGCAGAGAAATCTGAGGATCTGACTTAAGAGTATGTTGAATATTTGGTTCTGATATAAGTCCCAAGAAGCTTTTCTTTCTGTAATTGCCACAGGCAAGGTACTCTGAAGAGCCATAAGATGACCTTATCTATGCCATCCATATATGTGTATACACAAATACATACACACAGTCATCTAGTTCTCAGCTTACTTACTCAAAATCCCAGTCCCAGAAACATCTGGATGGCTTCTCTTCCTTTTCTGCCCTAGCAGACTACCCCTTCTGTATTTCCTTTATCCGGAATGGCATTTCCATTTTCCCACCCCATTTTGACATCTGTGAGCTGCTTCATTGCAATTTGGAGATGTTCCTTTCCCACATTTTTAACAATCTGCCATGTTCTATAAACCATTCCCTATTAGAGTAGAAGGGTGAAGGGAGAGAGAGAAAAAAGAAATAGGGGGAAGTAATCCAACAAAAAGAATTGGTCATCTTTAAATGTGACATTTAGAGCCACCAAAATAAATGAGAGCCTTCAAGTTCTCCAAGACTCAGACTTTTTTTTCTCTAGTAGACTACTGTATAGTGTAGAAGCATTTGGAATAGAAGGCAGTACATGTAGAATCTATATCTAATTGCTTATAGTCTCAGAAAAGGGCAAGTAAAGGAGGAAAGGAGAAAAGAAGAAAATTATATATAATTTGAAAAAATTAAAATATACAAATTTTCAAAAAATTTTTAAAAGAAAAGAAAACAGTGATTATTAGGAACCAACATTCATTCATTTAGGAACAAGATCTGACAAACTAATCCAATTTCCTTTTTTTGATAATAATGCTCAGTTGATCAATCAGGGGAACTTCATAGATATAGTGTATATTGATTCAGTAAATAACCTGATAAAGCCATATCTGGTGATTACATGGAGAAATATGAGTAAAATTCATAGTTGGTTTGGATTTTGTATTTAAAGAGTGTTAATTAATATATCAATGTCAATCTGGAAAGAAATATCTTATGACTCTGACCCAGCATCTTTGTTTCTATAGTGTTCAACATTTTTTAACAATTACTTGGATGAAGGCATAGAATTAAATTTGTAGGAGACCCAAATAACTAATTTGATGGATGAAATTTTTAAACATCCCTAAAATTTCAAAAGGCTAGAAAGGTATGCTGAAAGAAACAAAATTAAATGTGAAGTCCTACATTTAGGTTTAAAATATTAAGTAGAAAACTATATTTAACAGAGACTCATGCTTTCACATAAAATCTTTTTTTTTCTGTTCTACTTTGTATATGGAAATGTTCTTTTTTGGATTGTTTGTTAAATTTAGAACAAAAAAAAGGAAAGAAAGAAAATTAATTGCAAAAGAACGAGACAAGGAAATTTTAGTAATTGGGCAGGAGGGTGGAGAGAACCAAATCGTTTAGCTGCCTACAAGATGGCTGGTGGCACAAAGGACAGAGTACTGGGTCAGGCAAAAGGAAGACCTGGGTTCAGATTTGAACTTAGACACTTACAAGCTGTGTGACTCTAGGCAAATCACTTAACCTGTGCCTCATTTTCCTCATCTACAAAGTTGGATAATAAACTTCCCTCCCAGGGTTATCACAAGGGTAAAATGGGATAATATTTGTAAAGTATTTAGCAGAGTGCCTGACACACAGTAGATGCTCAATAACTATTTAAACATGCACAACATTATACTACAACAGGTATTAAAATACAATATATAATGAACATATGTACATACATACATACATACATTTACACATACACATGCCAAAAGCATCTCCCTCATAAGGCTATCAGTGGAGTATCAGATGAGAGAGTGTATGTGAAAGTGCTTTTCACATTGTTAAGTCCTATACAGATGTGAATATTATCAAAATTATTGAAAAGTTAATGTGATCTTAGAGTGAATTAATGAAGTCTGGTCCATAAGTATGGTCCTGACTTTTGCCCTGGTCAGGCCCCAATTATAGTGCTGCACCTAATTCCAGGCAGCACATTTTAAGAGGGACATTGACAAGTGGAACAAATCCAGAAGAGGGCAAATGAGGTCATGGAGGTGATGAAGCACCCCCATAGCACACACTTATATAGTACTGCAGAATTTAAAAAGTATTATCATACTTGATCCTCATGAAAACCCTTTGAGATAGGCAAAGGCATCATGAGAGTGGGAAAAGCATTGACTCTAAAGAGAAACAATGGCTTCTAATGATATGGGACTTTGGTGAAGTTATGGAACCTCTCTTAGCCTATTTCCTTATCTATAATATGGGGAGGGGGGGCTACTAACTGGCCTCTGAGGCCCTTTCCAGATCTATGATCTGGATCTTTCTAGACCTATGCTTCTATCATTATCCCCTTTTGGCAGATTAGGAACTTGAAAGTTTTATTCACAGCAATAATAATAACACATTTATGGAGCACATTAAAGCTTACAAAGAAAGTACTTCACATATATTACCTCATCTGATTTTTATAATCCTATGAGTTAGGTGCTATTATCATCCATGTTCTTCAAATGGGGAAACTGAGGCTGACCTAGGTGACATGATTTGCAGTTAATAAACATCAGAAGCAGAATTTGAACCCAGGTTTTCCTAACTACAAGTCCAGCATTTTATCTGGTTTGCCACATTGCCTGAACTATATGACTATGGATAAATCACTTAACCACTGCAAGCCTCAGTTTTCCCATCTGTAAATTGGAAATAATAACTGTAAAGCCTATCACATAGAGCTGTTATGAGATTCAAATGAGAAAATGTAGTCAAGTACTTGAAGAGGCCATATATGACTAAGTTCTATCTTCTCCACACTAAACATCCCCAGCTTCTGTAGCTAGTCCTCATATGATATAGTTTCTAGACCCCTCACCCTCCTCTGGATACCCTTGTTTGTTTTTGTACCCAATCCCATCCAGTCTATGGCCAGACCTTGTAGGACTCACTTATTGCTTGGGTGTCATTAGACCACTCCTTACTGAAGGGAGTCTAGAGGCCAGGACTGGCAAAAGGGAGACAGAAATAGTGTCAGCAAACACACAGATCTGGTCCCTTCCCCCCAAGGGGTCCAGGAATCTTAGACAAATACATGGAAAAGTAGTATCATTATCAAACACAGGGTCGTTGAAGTCATCAGCTACTCTCAGTTCCAACTGGGGAAACTCTCTAGAAGAATGGAAAAAAGTGTTTTTTAAAAAATGTTTTAGAGATACTATAGAATCTGGGGAACCCAGGAGAAAGGCTAGAAGGATGTGGGAGGATTCAAGGGCCATATGGAGGTTTCAGGGAGTTACTGACCCCTGTTCTCCTCTTTTTTGTCTCCCCCAGCACAGAGCCCCACGGCGGCCGACCCCCTGCAGCAGGCCTACGCTGGAGTGCAGCAGTATGCAGGTCGTTAGTATTGACGCTTTCTCCCAATAACACTTGCCATAAGTCCCTCTTCCCATCCCCTAATCTTTCCCTCATCATGTTGCTATCAGTCTTAAGTATAGAGACCACCCCAGCAGCCCCTGTAGTGGTTCAAGCTGTGAGAGGAGGCATGAGTGTGGCAGAGTAGTTGCAGAATGAGATCTGAAGAGGAAGGGCTCTGTTTAGAGACAAGGGATTAAGAGTTTGCTATGACCTACTTCTTCCCCAAGAGTAACCCACTGAACTCTGGCTTGGGTGAGGGAACGCCATTCAGTCCAACAGAGTGACTCAACTCACTACATACCCAGCCTGAGAGACACAAGAAAAGAGGCACATACAATTCATTCCCTTGGGAAGTTTATAGCATAGTTAGAGAAATAAACACACACATCAAATATAGAACAACACAGGAGAGTGTCTGGTCAAGTGTGAAATTGGGGAATTGTGGGATTCAGTCCCAAAGTCCTGAGAAGGGACATTAGAAAAAGATGAGATCAGTATGAGTGGCAACATTCACAGAAGGTTTCATGGAGGAGGTGGGACTGAAAACCAGAGATGGCAGGATAGGCAGTATTTGGATATGAATATGTATAAAGAGATAGGAAGGAAAGTAAAGAAGAGAAAGGAAAGGAAAGGAAGGGGAAAGGAGGGAAAGGAGGAAGGGGAGAGGAGAGGAGAGGAGAGGAGAGGAGAGGAGAGGAGAGGAGAGGAGAGGAGAGGAGAGGAGAGGAAAGGAGAGGAGGAGAGGAGGAGAGGAGAGGAGAGGAGAGGAGGGGGGGAGAGGAGAGGAGGGGGGGAGAGGAGAGGAGAGGAGAGGAGAAGAGATGAGAGGAGAGGAGAGGAGAGGGGAAAGGAGAGGAGGGGAGAAGAGAGGAGAGGAGAGGAGGGGAGGGGAGAGGAGAGGAGAGGAGAGGAGGGGAGGGGAGAGGAGAGAAGAGGAGGGGAGAGGAGGGGAGGGGAGAGAAAGGGAGAGGGGAGGGGAGAGAAAGGGAGAGGAGAGGGGAAGAGAGGAGAGGAGAGGAGAAGAGGGAGGGGAGGGAAAGGGAGGGGAGGGGAAGGGAGGGGAGGGGAGAAGACAAAAGGAAATAGGGAAGAAGGGAGAAAAAGAAGAAAGGAGGGGGGAGTAAGGGAGGGAAGGAAGTAGAGTATGCTGGTGACTGTAGAAGAGACAATGGATGATGCAGGGAGTTTAAAATACAGTCGGGGAGACTAGCCTCACACATGTAACATTTAGGAAACAAAAAAGAAGGGCATGTGGTTCAAATTTAGTGTTGCAGGAGGCCAGAGTGAAGCCAAGCAAAGGAAAGAACTCTCTTGGAGCCCTCCTCATTCCTTCCAACAGAACTTGTTGTCCCCCCCAGCTCCCACCCAGAGTCCAGGCTGTCCCTAACTGCCCTAGGCTGATAGGGAATAGAACCACATCAAGAAAGAGGGAAAGATACCAGCTAACTTCAAACCTTTGATAACCACTAACTCCTCCATCCCTGTCCTTCACTCCCTTGGGCAGGGACCACTTCAGCTCATTTCTCCCTTTAGGCTAGGCACAGACAATTCTGGATTATCTGCACTAGCAGACCAGAACAGCGGCACAAATAATCCAAAATAGATGATCCAAAACACTGAAAAATGTAGTAACCATCAGGTATTCCAAAAAAGTGGCTAATACAAAAGAATGGATAAGTTCAAACAAATTCTTCTCCAAAAGTCCTTATTTATTGGTTCTGGGATTTTTTTAAGCAATGAAAGATTTTTCCATCCTAATACCATCTGGTTTAAGCTAATAAAACACACACATACATGCCTATGTACATACATGTGCACACACAGAGTTTGCTTTCTGGGAGCTTCCACTGATGAACAGACAGGGGGCAAGATGTGATAATTAAGTCACAGAGAAAATAAGAAACAGTATTCATACATGAGTTATCTAATTTGGGGGAATGACTAACTCATTAAGCCCCCATGTAACTAACACCTCATGTGGATATAGTCCTTTATGTGAATGGGAAAAACATTTATTAAGGACTCACTATGTTATAAACATTGTATACTAAGTGTTGGGGTTAGCAAAATGTTACATTCCAATGAAGGACACTTCACTCCTAAAGAAGTGGTGGCCAGAGTGGGAAAATAGTGGCAGGGTTGATTTGGTCCTACTGTGGGACTCAGCACTGGAGGGGATGAGGGAAGAGGAGAAAGGAAACCCCAGAAGCTGCTAAGATTGCTGAGGACCTGACAGGAGAAGAGGGAGTGAAGGGAAGCATGCCTGAGACTTTCCTGAAACAGTGGTCTTGCAGAGGCAGTCACCACTCAGGCCAGCAGGGGCTCCATGGGGTAAGCTTTCCTAATACTGTACACACTGCATTAGTGCTCATAATGAACCCTACACAGAGAAACCATAGGTAAACACCTGTAATGTGTGATATGAGTGACATCAGGAGTCCTGGTGTACAGAGTATCTCCTCCAGCTGCCTACCACATCCTCCCTCCCCCCCCACCCCCATTCTAGTTCCTTCCCCTTGGGTTAGGCATTGTCTTCTCTAGGGTCCACTTTTTAAATGAAATCTTCCCCTGGGAGGGGAAAGCACATTCAGTCCCCAAAAGTTTTCATGTACTTTTCTGCCTCATAGGGGAAGGTGGTGGTGGTGTAGAGAGAACTAAGGAAGGAGAAGGTACAGGAGCAAGGGATCAAAATAAACTTTGTTGATTCAACTAATAACCCTGTTAATGCTGGTGGTCCTTGCTGAAGTGTTCCTTTCTCCTACCTTAGCTAACTTAATATGAAGACAGAGAAAGAGACAGAGGAAGTCAGAAAAAAAATCTAGGGAGAATTACAAAAGAGAGGATAAGGGAGAGAGAAAGTCAGAGTAAGAGGAAGGGCAAGAGAGGGAAGAAGAGGAAGGGGGAGGGAGAGAGAGAAGAAGAGAAGGAGGGAGAGAGAGTTCAAATGGAAGAGGATGGAGAGAGATATGAACTGGAGAAAAAAATGAGAGAAGGGAGATAGGAAGAGAGTGAAGGAAAAGAAGGCAAAAAGAGGCAGCAAGAGATAGAAGGACAGAATGAAGAACAAAAGAAGGAAATGAAGTCAAGGAAGAGTGAATAACCAAAGGAAGGAATGAATGAAAAAGACAAAATAAGGAAAGAACAGAGAGAAAGGAGAGAGCAATAGTAAGAAAACAGAAGGATTGTGGGAGGAAAGATGAGACAAATGGAACAAAGGAAACAGTAAGACAAAAGAAGACTGTGAGAGGTGGAGGAAATAGAATAACAAAGAGGGAGGAAAAGAGGGATAAAAATAAGAAAGGGGAGCAAAAGACAGAAGGAAACAGAGTAGGAAGCAAAGGAAAGGGAGATACCCAAGAGAGGAGGAGAGAGGGAGGTAGAGAGAACTCCTGTGAGTGACAGAGGAATGTGCTTGCTCTTCTTGAGGGGGAGGGGAGTAAGAAAAAGGTCCTTCCTTCCCCTATTTCGGACCACTTCACTGTCTCCCTTCACTTCTTCCCCTGGTTTCTAGCAGGTATAATACCTAGTAGGTATTATACATTACCTTACTGGCATTAACATGCCCAGCTTCCTGACTCAAACCAGGTTTCACTCTTTGACATATGACCAAGGGAGAAGCAGGCTAGTTAGTTTGAGATAACTCAAGGCTATGCCAGAGATAGCACGAGACAGAGACAAATTATGGAGTTATTGGACTTGTTTTCTCTTCCTAAATTAAAGGGGAAACTGGTTTTAGCATTGTTTCTATAGCCTGGAGCCTAATAGAAAAACCAGGAC
Organism: Gymnobelideus leadbeateri; assembly: GCA_011680675.1. Lineage (NCBI taxonomy): Eukaryota > Metazoa > Chordata > Mammalia > Diprotodontia > Petauridae > Gymnobelideus > Gymnobelideus leadbeateri. The sequence goes on from WOXC01004081.1 coordinate 104,615, forward strand.
CCCCTTCCCTTGAGCCCTGTAGCCCCTTCTCCTTCCTGGTGCTTACCAGCTACAACTCCCATCAGCCAAAACAGGGAAGCTAAACACCTCAGCCTTGGTCAAAGTATGACAATAGTGTCCTGTGATCTCTCACTTCTTTACACTAATAGGGCATGTATGCTGTTGATTATCCACAGCCTGTACTCATCTAAAGGATGGTTTTCCCTCCCTACCCCACCCCCATTACTATCTCCCCACCAACAAAATTTACATAAGCCACCAAATAATTCATTCATGATAATGTCAGCCTGTTGACAACCTGATCAGAAAAAAATAAGTCTGCTGAGAGAAAACATTACATCATGCATTACAAATGGTCTGAGGTTATCCCTTGCTTGAGGATAACCCACCGTTTTGGATTACCTCTTATTTTGGATTATCTGTCATTTTATATGAGGCATTGTTTTGAATTCTTTACTATTTGGCTTTATCTGCTGTTGGTGTTTTCCCTGCCGCTGCTTCTCTCCATTGATGCAGATAATCAAAAGTTGGCTTTATCTCCAATGACTGAGCTGAAAAGTGCATTTTGGCTTGTTTGATTTTGCTGCCTGATACTGAAATATTTCTCTGTCTTTCATTCTGTTTCTCTCTCCTAGTCTCTGTCACCCTCTCTCACTCTGGTCTCCCTCTTCTTTCTTCCTCCAACAGCCGCTTACCCTGCTGCCTATGGTCAGATAAGCCAAGCGTTCCCTCAGCCGCCTCCAATGATCCCGCAGCAACAGAGAGAAGGTAAGTCTGGGAGCTAGGCTACCTGGATCCCAGTCCCCAAACCACCCTACCCTCCCTTCACTGCCCCTCCCAAGCACAAACCCTTTAACTAAGATCACTGGCTCCAACTATCCTGAGTTTGAAAGATGCCATCAAACCCATTATCTGCTGGGGAAAAAGAGAAGACTAATTTTTTTTTTAATGATACAGGTATCATTTCTCTATACAGATGTGTAGTCTCTTGGTTGTTTCTGAAAGCAATCTAGTCTGGAGATAGCAGAGTAGATGATATGTGCTTGAAATTACTTTGTTCACATCATAGTTTCTATGACTGTACTGGAGCCAAGTGCCAATTTGCCTTTCAGTTTTGTTCTTCTACTCCCTGCCACCAAACCAGCAACTTAAATTTACTTCCTACTTAGGAGAGGAGATATATTAAACTAGGTCAAGGTAGGATTTCTTTCAAGGGCAGTGCTTCCCTTCAGAGATCCTTGTCTTCCCTTCAGTGTGCCTAAGGTGCTACCTCAAGGTGGCTAACCTTTTGACTCTTTCCCAAGGGCAGAAAGAGAATCACAAACCTACTTAAGTGATGTGTCAGTAAGAAAGAGTATGGAATTTCATGACTCCCTTTTCCAATCAAAAGGTATCATTTTCTGCTTTGGATGAAAGAAGACTTTTCCTCTTCCCAAAGTTAATCTAATTGTTAGCTACTATAGGGAATTTGCATTCAATGATTACCTTAGCAACCAGCCACTTTAATAAGTTGTCTCTGACACATCCAAATGTAACAAATATTTTCCAACAGAACAAACCATTTAAAACTAATATTTAAACAGAAAATCAATTAAACAAAGACTTAAAGAGTTTTCACAAAGAGATATGGTTCACATTCCTGGGGTGTCCCTAGTCCAATGGAGGGACATGGCTCACCCACACTGGAGCAGGTGGTACAATGAAAAGGATGCTGAATATGAAGTCAGAGTGCCTGGGTTCAAGTCCTGACTCTGACACTACCTTTATGACCTTGGGCAAGTCATCTAACCTCTTTGAGCCTCAGTTTCCTCATCTATAAATGAAGAGGGACAGACTAGACAGCTTTTAAGTCCCCTTCCTGTTCTCAGTCCTTGATCTTGTGAATCAATGGTAGACTATAGAGTGCTTTAGGAATTACTGAAAGAAGCGATAAAGTCATCTAGGAAAGCTTCATTGAAGAACTGCTCTGGGTTTTTTAAGGATAGGTAGAATCTAGAGAAGAATGAAGAAGCTACTCCAGGTTGATAAGTAATCTGTACAAGGAAGAGACTAGGAGGGAGGGAATTAGGATCAATCATGGAAGGACAGCCAAGAGACCTGGGGATAGCTACAACCAGTCAGCACTCTGGTGTGGTTCATTGAAGAGCAATGAGGGTCTCCACTGGTAGCAAAGGTCTCTTATAGAAAGACCTGGTAAGCAGATTGGATTCAGGAAATAGTGAACATCAACCATTCTCCACTGCCAAGAACAGTTCAAAGATGAATAAAAGGAGGAAATACTTAAATTTCATAAACAAATGATAAAGTATGGTCAGAATTCATCTCTACTGTCATCATCAATCCACAAGAGAAGTGGGAGTAAGGTCCAGGCAGAAAGAAGGCCAGCTAGATACAATCCCCCTTGGGGCTTTCTTCCTTGACTCACTCTCTTACCTACAGTTTCATTGGCTGACACCCTAAAGTTGTCAGACAATCATTTCCATTCTATTTCTCTCTCCCTGTATCTCAAGATCTTGTCTGGTCCCAAGAGGAATCCAGTTCCTTCAGATTCTCTTAGCCTAAATGTGAACTGTCTTCCTTGTCTTCCCCTCAGTGAATTGAGACCAATTTTGGGCAGTGGAAAGAACCCTGGACTTGTCAAGATAACTGAGCTCCGGCCCCAGCTTTACCTTCTAACCCCTTGGCCTTGAACAAATCACTTTTCCTCTGTCAATCTGCTTAATAGGAATAATTACATCTGAACTCCTTGCCTCACAGACATTTCATGAGAAAAGCATTTTTAAATACTATAAAACACCATAAAAATGTGAATTTTTTTAAAAAGAGCTTTATGCTTTAGGTGGGCTTATAATTCCATCAGGGAATAAAAAGGATGATCCAGACCTATCTCTCTCTGCATTTTCATGGAACCCTTGAGTTAACTTTGAAGAACTGTCTAATATTGTAATTTTCCCCTTTTGCTTGTTATTTTAAACCCCAGTATTTCCTTATGGGAGGCAATGTAGCATGAAGATCTCAATTCAAGTTTTGCTCTATCATACTATAGGACCTTGGGGAAATCACTTAACTTCTCAGTGCACTAAGTAATTCTCTAAGAGTTATAGTAAGTGGGGAAATGGAGATTTTTCTCCTATAGTATAAGAAATGGTAGCTCTGAGGGGGACAATCTACAGCTTAGTAAGTATATAAGAATACTGAAGCATCAAAATATTCCTGTCTGGCCACAATCCCCTTATATGTGTTATGGGAATATAAGCTTCCTGAAGGCAGGCATTGTCTTTCTACACACATTCTTTCATCGGTGTAGGGGAGGTTCTGTCTGAATTCCTTCCCGGATCATTAAGCCCTAGGGAGTTGCCTGAGTCATAGAGAGGTTAAGTGACTTGCCCAAAGTGACACAGCTAGCAGACACCAAAGGTGAGATTTTATCGCAGGTCTTCCTGACTCTATACCCAGAACCCTAACCACAAGATCATACTGCTTCTGCTAACACAAGTATATCAATAAAAATATGATCCAAGGTAGAGTGTGAAAAATATAAGGAAAGTATAGAGTGCATTGCAGGAACAGAGGGCAGAGGGGAGAATCTGAGGTGGCTTCATCTGAAGTGGCATCCGACCTAACTGATCCCTGATGGACAGGCAGAGAGAGAAGGGAGGGCATTCACCCGACCATGGATTTAGATCTGGAAGGGACTTTAGAGAATCACCTATTCCAAGCCCCTCATTTTGCAGATTGGAAACCTGAGGTCCAGGGAAAATTAGCCAAGGTCATAGAGGTTGTAAGTGACAGAGGCCAGGGCTCCAGGTTCACTGACTAGAAATCCAGTGTTTCCTCCACTCTACCCCCACTGGAGGCTGAAGGGAATGGAGAGAGCTAGGAGCAACAAGAAAAACCTAGGTGGTCTCATGGAACCAGGAGCAGACCAATAGAGTTAGAGCACAGGATTCACTTAAAGGGCTGGGAGGCCATGATGAGGGGGAAGATCGGGCTAGATTGGCCTTTGAGCATGAAAGACCAGGCTGAAGTCCTTAGAGTGATATACAACACAACACAATGGGCACATAAAGCTATGAGGAGTTTCTATAAACTCTAAACATACACAAAATGTCTCTTTGATTTGCATTTTTAGGGTCCTTTGAAAATCCACTCGTACTGAAACATAAATTATTCCAATTTCCAGAGGAAAGTAAGATGTTTCCTCACCTGGTGCTATCAGAAAACCAGCCCTGTATGTCTTACATGTATATAGTAACTCACCTGAAAAAATCATATTAGAGAACAGATCCATTCCAACATTGGCCCCCTTTTTCTGGATTGGTCATATATTATGAATGGAAGATATAAGAACTTACTGATGGAATTTTCCCTGAATGGCACTGGAATGAAAGATGAAGGCTCCTAAATCCATGAAGCTTGTGAGTGCCAGGAGAAGAATCACTAAAGGCCATCCCATTTTTCTTTGTAGGCAAACACCTCAGGCTGTTACTCAGAGCCTATTTAGGCTTATTTTACAAGCCATTCTAACTACCTTATTTCTGTAACAGATTTGGGAAAAAGCAAATTAGAATGGACCCGGAGACTGCTAGAATTTGGTATACAAGAAGTGAGGGCTGGCATCCTGTTAGCAAGGGAAGAGTCAGGAAAATCATGATGAGCAGACACAGGAGCTGGCAAAGGACAGCAGTCAGAGACAATTTAATACAGAGGCAAATGCCTAAGGCAGTGTCATACAGTGCAGGGGTGTTGGAATCAAATAGAAATGGGGGCCACTAATCTGGTCAGAAGGATTCCTGTGGGCCACAGACTGACTTAGTTTGAAAATGTGATGCTATCTGTGTTTTACTGCATTTTTTATTTATTTTGTTAACTATTTCCCAATTACATTTGAATCTGGTTCAGAGCGCACTCCTGAGATTTCGGCCACATGTTTGACACCTCTGATGTAATGGATAGAGAGCTGACCTAAGAGTCAGGAAGACCTGAGTTTAATATCTGTCTTTGACACACAATGACTCTGTGACCGTGGGTGATTCGTTTAATCTCTGAGGGCCCCAGAAAGATCTCTAAGACTATAAATTGCAGAGCAGTTGCTAATTTGCATTGGTGGAGATATTCCCTCCACTAGGAACTTATTACCTCTATGAAGTCAGAGGCCTGGTTCCTTCCTCCCCCAAAACATGAGCATTTCTGGCTGCTATGGGGTGGTGCTGTGCTGCCATGGAAAGAGGGCTTGATTTTGGGGGAGATGGGGCTAGAGTATGTAGGGGAGGCTGCTTGTAGATTATGGAATTCAAGATGAGCCTTGAAAGATGGTTAAGATTTGGATCAGAGGGGACGTGAAGAGTGGTGAGGAAGAAGGCATTCCAGATAGAAAGCAGGACACAAGAAAAGGCTGAAGCAGAAACCATCATGGTGTATGCAAAGGTCATGAAATACCTTTCCTAAAAGATCCTAAGAATCAGAGGTGTGGCTTTCTCCTTTTAAGACAGTACAGATGCAGTCCTATGAGAAATGACAGGAGTGTATGAAATATTTGGGTGATCTTCTTCAGCCTGAGGGTCCCAGAAGAAACTAGGGATGGAGGCAAATATTGGGTAATCCCACTGACTTCAAGCAGGGTGTCAATTCCCTCCCCTAGCTGGTGTCCACCTATGTTTATTTTTAAAGCTCTATAATGGATATGGTCACCAGCATCTAAAATGACAATCCTTATACTGGCATAGAGTTTCCTATTTTTCATATCTGCTATCTCATCTGATTCTCACAGAATCCCTGGGAAAGTGGGAACCACCAAGATTACTATCCCCATTTTTCAGATGAGGAAACCAAGGGCACCTGGGTGAAATGCTTCTGCAGTATCACAAATGTCCTGACCCCTAATCCAGTGCTCTTTCCACCCATATACTGGCCTTCCTGTGTTCTAATTCAAAACCTACTCATTGAAATATTAATCTTGGATGAGCTATTCTCTCTCTCCCAAACTTTGCCCCACCCTGCCCCACTACCCCTGGTTAAGCTGGAAGACTGCTCATGTCTCTTCTATCTCTGTCTGTCTCTGACTCTGTCTCTCTATCTCTCTGTCCCTATATGTCTCTGTCTCTGTGTCTCTTTTTGTCTGTCCCTGTTGGTCTCTCTGACTCTGTCTATCTCTCTGTCTTTTTCTGGCTCTTTCTCTCTCTGTTTCTCTCATGGCCTCCATGTCTCTGTCTCTCTCTGTTTCTCTCTCCCTCCCTCTGTCTCTTTCTCTCTCTCTGTTTCTGTCTCTGTCTCCTCTCTCGCTCTCTCTCTCTCTCTCTCTCTCTTTCTCTCTCTCCCTTGTCCTCTCCTTCCTCAACCACAGGGCCAGAGGGCTGTAACCTGTTCATCTACCATCTGCCCCAGGAGTTTGGGGATGCTGAGCTGATGCAGATGTTCCTCCCTTTCGGTAATGTCATCTCCTCGAAAGTGTTTGTGGATCGGGCGACTAACCAAAGTAAATGCTTTGGTGGGTAAAGATAACAAACCAATTAGATTCACCTAGGAAAGGGCATTGCTCGCAACAAGTTACCATTTGCAAACTGCTTTTTATCTGCCTCCTTTTTCTCCTCCCCATCTTCCTTCCCCAGCTGTCTTTCTCTGATTTCTCCTTTCCCCATCTCTCAGTTTCCTTCTGAGGATCTTCTTTCTTCTCAGAACTTTCGGCATCTACTCTACATCCTTTCTGCCCCATTCTGAGGACTGGGTACGATGCCACAGTTGAGGGGGTCAGTTAGGACCCCTCCTTATTCCTTTGACCCTCCCCTGCCAGCTCCCCTGGAAGGAGGCTGGGGGGTGGGCCAAGGCCAGGAGGTTGTAAGGAGGGAGGTGGGTGGAGGGTGGGGAGGAGGGGCACTGGAGTCACATCACACAGAAGATAACAGACAGACAGCAATGGTGGTGCCAGGTCTTTTCTGGGAACATCCACTCCTTTTAGACTGGCCCTTGAGGCAGAAGGGGTGGGGAATAAAAGTGTGAAGTGGCTCCTTGTTCCCAGGACCTTCCCCTTCTTGATTTTAAAGAGATGTTTTTCGGGGAAGGTGTGCCCTCCACCTGAGTTCCCTGGCCATGGAAGCTGGGGAATCCCACCCAATTGGTTTCTGTCTGCCTCCTGCTCCTTCAACCTCCTGCCCTGCTGATCCCCAAAGGCCCAAGTCTCTTCTTCCCCACTGATAACACTCTGTGCATCCCCAGTTTTCATCTTACCTTTCCTCATCGATCGCTGCCACCCATTTTCCTGCCCTTCTCCCATCAAACTTCCCTCCTCTCTTTCTTATTTATGGCCCTTCTGTTTCTTTCCCGTTTCTCTCTCCTTTTCTCTCTAATTTCCCCTTTCTTCTCTCTCAATTGATCACCTAGTATTTCCTGATCTCCACTGTGCTCCTAGCCGTGAGCTAGGAGCTGTGGAGAACACAGGAGAAGCTGGCAGAAGTTCTTGCCTTGAGGAACTGGATGTCTCCCTGTGGGACAAGGATACACCGTGGAGTAACAGTGAGCAGACACAAGGCAGTGCAGGGTTAAGTGCCAAATCGTGTGCCCAAATGTAACTGCCAAAGGAGTTGAGAGGGAGTGACTTATTGGATCTGGATTGTTGAGGAAGGCTTCATAGAGGAGGCAGAGCACAAGCTGGGCCTTAAAGGATGGGCAGGATTTCAATTACTAGAGGGCAAGGGCGAGGACATTCCAGGGGGAGAGTAGAGTCCAAAGGTGGAAATGAGCAGTGGAGTATGGTATAGCAGCAGCCTGGCTGGAGTGGAGGGTGCCCGGT